>JADDOH010004855.1:0-261665 GCA_016648135.1 Agrypnia vestita
CAGTTAATAATTTCGCATTCTCCTCTTTTTTCTCCTCTTACTTTTCGATAAACTCATTAACATAAACAGATACGCGGCTATAATCATAACCTCATAGGGCGATATATTTCCGTGACGTCTGGAAAACAATAATTATTTGCAAAAGGACCTTGTTTTTAATAATATTCAATTTACTACAGTAAAACCTCGTTAATTTGAAATTGCGACCCAAAAAAACATTTCGAATTGCGCGGAACCCCGTTTTCGCCAAATGTGATACCGCAGCTGTCATCCATAACCTCATCGGATGACATTTCCGCGACAAGATATGCGAGTCCTGGTGTGTACACGTCAATTGACCGCGTCATTGTCCCCGAAACATGAGCGTAGATGTTGATGCGACATGTCGAGCGGAATGTTTCGCGATTTGTCCCCTAGTGAATACATGGCTTAAGACACCGTAAAAGTATTCGAGTGCTTATTTATTAACGCCATCTTTGGTTGAAAATTGTCATGGGGATGGAACGAGTCAATCTCGACGTCACGCCGAAATCTTCATGTGTTTTAAAAATTATATATAAGCATTTAAAAAAATGTACAACCTGTGACGGTATTTTCACTCCTGTTGCTACGAATCTTTATTCTTCTTCATTTTTTTATTATTATGGTAATCCTGAATAATGCTTCTGTAAATTTTTGTCCAAATTTAAAGCCAACTGCTTCAGCTTGAGAAAATGTCCCTTTTTGACCAAAGCAAGTTTTCAAAATCAATACTTTGCCCAGATTTAATTGACCGTTTTTTTTAAAAATATTTTTCTGATAACTCTATCACCCGATTTCGACTTGACGTCGAGATACGGGACACCCTGTATAAAACTTCATTTTTTTTTTAATTGGTGAAATTACATTGTGTAAACTGATCACTTAAGTCAGCCCTAAGAACACCCAAAAAGATTTCCATACCTACTTTCTCATATAAATTGCTTCGTCTATATGAGACATCTATAATACATCTTGATTAATAATCGTTTCTTGATAACAAAGTCACTGGACACAAACTTTAGTTAGATTACTTTATTGTAATTTTAACCAAATTAGAGTTTAGTTCAAAGTACAATAAAGAATGACGTTCCTCTCGTCTCTGGTATGCTTTTTCTATCGCACGGATCCACAGTTTCTGTTTAACCTGGTCATGCCAAATCTTTTGCGACCGCCCTCTCTCTCTGCCACCGCGCACCGTCAAAACTATATATATATATTATATATATATATATATATATAATATATATATATATATACGACTATATATATATATATACTATATATATAATATATATTTATTTATTTTATTTTTAAAATAGAGATGCGAACACGGAATACGTGTCACATCAATATTCTTACTATTTTCAAACTAAGCTAAACGCTTGTGCTATGAAAATAGGACTAACTTGCTAGTCTGGGGCGAGGTTCAAACCCGCGATCTTTGGATCACGAGGCGAGTGTCCTAACCACAAGACCAATAAGCTACTCATTTCTTCTTATCATTATTTCCTCATTCATTCACTCAACATGCACGAACCACCTAAACGATATCTTTTTATTTCCCTATTTTTAAAATAAAAACCCTGAAAAAGCGAGTTTCATATCTTGATGTCAAATCGTCGTAATAAAAATTTTCGGGTTATTTGAGCCAATATATTTGGAATAAAACTCTTTTTTTGTGTTTTCACACAAAAGTACAACAACCACTTATTCTCATTTCCACTTCTTTCCTCGAAATTATCACGAGAGTTTCTTCAAAGTGGGTTTATCGTAACAAAGCCCATTTTGAATGCCTTGAAGATTAAAATGGTTTTTCCTGCCTGCTATGTTATATTATTCATGAAATTTATTACGCGGAATTATAACGGACAAGAAATGAATGGATGAAAATATAATATGATTATAAATTATAATGTATGTTTCCAATTATTTATATACCCATAGAGTTTGAAATTCGAATGAAGTACATTATTTTCTTAACACAAAAGAGAAATTTATAAAATCGAATAGAAGGATCGGTTAATGAAAGAGAAATGAGACGAAGGGGATAAATTATAATTAAATGCGATTAAGCAGCCCTCGCATTCGCCAAATAATTACGAGAAAGCGTCTCTTTAATTATATTCCAGATATCTAATGGCGTACTTATTTATATTGTAATTGCCAACATATCCGATATACGCCTGGGAGGTTTAGGTAACAACCTATTCACACCGGTTTTCATTTTCTACTTCACTTTCTCCAGACGACCGCAGAATACTAACACGTCAGTGGTTATTAAGACCGATTTACAACTGTTCTCTCGAGCGCGATCTGGTTGTTGCCTCACTGATATTTTAACAACTTATATTAAAAACTCAAAATTGCAATGACTGGTTTGCATGATGATATAAATATCGCTTCCACAGGTCTTTTTTAAGAATACTGAGGCATCGTGGAGTTCCAACATTACATCCATGTATGTGTAAGAAAAAATGGATGTAGGTATTTACTTTAATTAATAATGGCTTATATGCCATTACTGCTCAATCGTTAAGTGCTGAAAAGTGATATTTTACCGTCGTAAATTTAGACATTAAAGCTTTTTAAAATTATTTATGAATCCCTTTTACTCCATATTCCCCTCAATCAATATATCACACTAATTTAACCACGTAGATTCACGACCAATATCTAAAGGTCTCATCTAAAATTGCAAAAGTTAATGTAAATTAATGAAGTAATTACACGGGCTTAAAGAAATACGTCCCGTTTCCTTCTGAGAGCTGAGGCGAATAAGGCGAACTGTCGTAAATCTACGTCTAAAATAACAATCTTACAATTTTCAAGATACGGTCAATTATTTGTAACACGAAAATAAGGGCTTAAGTATTAGGAGACGTAATGTTATTAATTATGATATTTTTTAATATTTTTAGACGCACCCCTCAAAACTCCTTCAGTGAAAAAATATAACTATGCTATATATGTTCATGTAGATAGTAGAAGATAAATAAAATTGTAGAATTATATTAGTTAATAGATGGCGTGATACGAAAAAACGCCCGATTCAACGATAAAAGGTCCACGGCGAAGACCCACGCGTCAAAAGATTCACGCGATTTTCGCCATTTGACTTGATCACCTATTTTTTTAATTGCGAAAGTGTATACTCAATAAGTTGCTTGTTGGTCTTGTGGTTAAGAACTCTCGCCTCGTGATATAAAGGTCGCGGGTTCGAACCTCATTCCAGACCAGCAAATTAGTCCTATTTTCATAGCACATGCGTATAGCTTAGTTTGTGACACGTGTTCCGTATTCGCATCTCTATTAAAAAGAAATGATACCATTAGCATGATTTTTTTAAACAAAAAGGCCATCAACATGTCTTTATTGACCCTGATAGATGGTGCTAGAGTAAAATTAGAGTACATGATTACATAATTACAAAATACACTTGTAAGGATAAAGTAACAATAAAAGTCATTATGATAAAAATATTTAATCAGAAGATTTTCACAATATTATCAAATACAATTTAGGATTGAATTCTAGATTAATATTAGATTAGATTAATATTAATTCTAGATTAAGTTTTACGATTGTAATAATATTTGATAGAGTTTTGAGGGGTGCGTCTAAAATATCAAAAATGGAATAATTAATAACATTACCTATGAAATTGCCATTTTCTAATACTGCTTAGTTTGAAGTTTGATATCTAGCATTTGTCTTGGAATTCCAAATTTAAATAAAGATTATATTAAAGCCATAATATTCCTCTTTTTAAATTAGTTATTCACTTGCTTTCGCGCCGTTTTTTTCCTTGATAGATCTCTGTGTCTGAGAGCACGGAAAAAAGATTTTCCTTTTATGAGTTCCGTTGTAATACTAATGTTGCATAGGCAGCACGCAATATCAACGATATGTATGGATCAGATATTTCAAATGGATGCACTGTGAGTTTTTGGTTTGATAGTTTCCATTCTGGAAATTTCGACCTCAACAACCAGCCCCGTGGACGACCGGAGACTATAGTTGATACTGACGAATTGAAAACTATAGTGGAAGCGTATTCAACCAAAACCATGTCAGAATTAGCTACAGTCTTCAACGTTAGTAACAAAACGATAATAATTCATTTTCGTCAAACTGGGAAAATGAAAAAGCTAGCAAAGTAGGTACAATATGAAATCACTGAAGGAAAACCGCGACTCGCGTCGAGGCTTCCTTTAATTTGTTGGGTCGGCTCATAAATGAGGGAATTCTAAATCAAATTGTTACTTGTGATGAAAAGGGATCCTGCTTGCTAATCGCAAATACTCGTCGTAGTGGTTGGACTCAGGAGAGGCAACCAAAGAATATTTCAATCGCAAATTGAGTCAAAAGAAACTGCTTGTGAGTGTATGATGAATATTGCCGATATAATTCATTAGATCTTCTCGAGATCTAGCACATCAATTACTGCAGAGTTATGTTGTCAAAAATTGAAAACGATGGTGGAAAAGCTCGCTATCAAACAACCGAGACTTGTCAATTGTTCTAGTCTTCTCCATAACAACGATCAACTTAACCTCACGACGGACCGTTTTAAAATAACAGGATCTTTGACTTGAAACTTTCCGTCACCCATCTGAATATTCAGATCTTGCACCCACCGATTTCCAATTTTTTTGGAATTTGGATAACTTTTTATAAAACGCTTTCGAAGAATTCTTCGATTCTCATTCCCAGAATTCCTATAGCAAAGGCATCAATGAACTTCCATTATAATGCTAAAAGTGTATCGAAAATAATTACCAATTCTTCGACTAATTCTATACATAATTTTCATAAAAAAATATTTGGATTTTTCATACTTAACGGCAATTTCATAAGTAAGGACCTGATAACATTATAATTATTAAGTTATCATTCATTAATTTATTTAAAGCAATTTTATTGATTTATTTAAAAAATATATTTGTGGTATTGTTTGCTGCCATAATATCGTCATTTTTCGCGAAGATATTTTGTCGCGTTGAACATTTGTCGTGGATCTTTTGTGTACCAAATTTCCGTGGTCCTTTTGTTGTGCATTGCATCACGTAATTACTGTCAAAGATTTGTTATTTTTGGACTCTTAACAGCACCGTCGTGAACTTACAGAACCACGCCATAACGTATTCATATAATTAAACACACCGTAATTAAAACACGATCAGCATTGTTTATTATAATAGGATTAAAATGGCATGAAATATCCTCTGTAAGACTGGGTACACCCAGCTGGTGTTAATTGCACGTTGACTGGCTTTTCCGGGCTCCAATTACGTTCAGCGAATGGAAAAAATTCATTTAATATTTAATCCAATATTCATAATTTTGGCGTCTATTTTTGAGGATTTTTTTTTTTGCAATGCTGTAAGGATATTTCTGTGACTGACCGAAAGGAGATAATTTCAACATTTCTGAGTGAGAAATGTAAAGTTAGCTTGGTTAGTGGATGTACGGTGCTGGGGAACGCGCCTTTGAGCTGAAGTAAAGGCAAAATTAAATTAATTTCCCTTTTAGAAATATTGCCAAGTGCTCCGAGCGTTTTGTGAATTTCAATTCGTACTTTTTAATTGGGATTTAATACATTCGAATAAAAGGGTTTTCATTTTGTTATTGTAAGATGAAAAGAGTTTTAAAACACCCATCTAAGCAGGAACGTACTTTTATGAACCGATAAGCCGTCAGTTACGTTGGGAAATTAATATTTTTTTATAATAGTAATTCATTTAGAGTAGCTTGTTGGTGTAGTAATCGTGACGGATCATGACATGCTCGCCTAGTGATCCGATGGTCGGTGGTTCGAGTCCCATTCCAGGATACCAGCAAGTTAGTCCTATTTTCATAGCACAAGCATTTATTTCATTATACAAGCTTATTTTGATAATAGTAAGAATATCGATGTGACATGCATTCCGTGTTTACATTTCTATTAAAAATCTGCAAAATAATTTAAATTTAATATTATGTAATGTACGTGAATGAAATACGAAAAGAGGCTAGTTTAAAAAAAAAAAGAGTAGCTTGTTGGTCTTGTGGTTAGGACACTCGCCTCGTGATCCAAAGGTCGCGGGTTCGAATCTCAGCCCAGACTAGCAAGTTAGTCCTATTTTCATAGCACAAGCGTTTAGCTTAGTTTGAAAATAGTAAGAATATTGATGTGACATGTATTCCGTGTTCACATCTCTATTTAAAAAAAAAAAAAAAAAAATGACCGCTTCACATTAAACAGTAATGCAAAGACGCACTTGACGCATGCTTTCGGTTGTGTACACCGCGCGTAGTTGTTTTCAATTTAATGTTAATTTAACGCATTGATCATAATTTTTTTTCAACCATTTTTAAAACTTTCCGTAATTTATTGGTGATTATCCATTGTATTAATATATTTAGCTGATGAAGGGCATTGACAGAGTAATTTTTATTAATAAGATATGTATTTCATTCCCAATATTTCATTCTCTACTCATAAAAAAGTCAACGTTAAACGTTGTATCTTTTGTATAATTCTCGATGTATTTGCAAAATTTTCGTCTTTTAATTTAATCGTTTAAATTTTCAAATATTGCTAAAATAGGATATTTAATAACTTCATGACTAATGGTCATTAATTCATTAATTTATTTAAAGGTCTTTTAATAAAAAAAATGTTTAATCATTAATTCATTGGGTCTAATGGCACTTGGATCTATTGTCACGTGGGTCTTTTGCCGTTGGACCAAATTTCCGTGAACCTTTCGTGTTGTCACGATACAAATCATTCTGATCTCTTGATCAATGTAACATATCGTGACGTCATAAGTGATGGAGAACAAAATCAAGTATAAAACAAGACAGAAACAAAAACAAAACAATTGGAAGGTCGCGAAAACTCTTGTGTAGTCGAGAACCAAATTGAGAATGATGGCCCGAAGACAATGGCTATAATCAGGGATTTCCCGCAGGGGCGGCAAATTCTAAGGGTCGGCAAATTGAGTATAAAATTAATATTACAATAGAATTCCCGTCCCGTATAAAAAAGCGAAAAAGATTAACTTAAGGCGATGTCTGGCAAAGTGAGCCAAATTGACCATTTTTTCTCATATCTTCTCTTGCAATTTTTATCACATTTTTGTATGGAGAAATATCATATAAATATTTATTCATCAGGTTCCATATGTTTGAAATACGGATACCTTCTTAAAATGACACAAAGTAAATTATTTAATCAATTAATACGTTATCAAACCTATTATGTTTTAAAAATGAAGAAAATTGCTCCTCTTTGTGGACCGGGCCTTATGTGACTACTATACGGACTCGTGAGATGTATTTTTTTATATTATCATTTTTAATATAACAAGGTAAACGATTGTTTTAAATTTATTAAATTATTACAAATTCTGTCAGTTTATTTACTAATAATTTATGTTTAAAAAAATACTGTTAAAAATATTTTATTTTTTGTGCGATTTTTCAACCCTTTTTAAAAGTTGAGGAATTATTAATTCAATATTCATAAGAATTATTAATTATATTAAAATTAAAATAAATAAAAAAATCAAAATGTCGGTCGATATTACAGATATCAGCTATTTAATCAAAACCAACGTACTTTAGGTACAATACTTAGTGTCTTGATTAAATAGCTAAAATTAGGAATTTTGAATTTTGAATGGAAAGAAAGTAAAGATTTTTGATTTTTTATGTATTAATTTTAAAATAACATCTATTATTATTTTAAAAGAAAAGAACCACCCCAAAAATACACTTTTTTAAATATAGTATTTTAAAAAAACTGTTAATAGACATACTGACAGAATTATTTTCATAAATTCAAGATAATTGTTTACTTTGTAATATTATTGGAAAAAAGACATCTCAAAAGTCCATACAATCACATAAGGCCCACAAATGAAGCAAATTTTCTATTTTAAAACATCGTAGGTTTGGTAATGTATTAATTGATTAAATAATTTACTTTGTATCACCGAATTTAAAATATATGGAATCTGATGAATAAATATTAATATGATGTATTTCCATACAAAAATGTGGTAAAAACGCAAGAGAAGATATAAGAAAAAGTAGTCAATTTGGCTCACCTTACCAGGCTATCGTCTTAAGGATCCATTTCTCAAAATTGTGCCAAAAACACCCGAAAAAATGTCGGAAAATATCAAGGGTCCCATAAAATTATGTTGTAAAAATTCAGCAGAGGTCGCCTAGACTTTGGACGCTGGGACTCGACGTGGTCATAAAACAATACATTTTTGGTAGGTACATCGTACTTTACAGTACGGGATCGTTTTCGGATTTTAAATACTTTTTTATTTAAATACTTTTAAATACTTCTTTGTAGCACCGCTGTAAAAAGAACGCTCTTCTTTGCCTTCTGTGTAACGTTATATACATGTGAACTCTGGACAAATTATAAAAAGAGCAGCATAGAAAGACTTCGCATACAATATAACAACGCCTTTCGTATGATGTTGGGCCTTCCCAGATATTGCAGCGCTTCCGGTATGTTCACTGAGGGGCGTGTTCCCAACTTTGCAGCCCTCTTAAGATCCAGGGTGGCAGGGATGAGGGAAAGGATATACAGCTCCGGAAATATCCTTATCCTGGAAGCCCGTCTTACTCCAGCATCCAGCATCGATGCACACTGGAGAAAGATACTGGCCCCGCATAATTGACTTGCCATCGCTCGCTAAAGCCGATATTTTACCATATATTTCTTTTGATTACTTTTAATACTTCTCTTCTATTTTATATGATTTTACTATTTCTCTTTTGTTTTATATAATATTTTCAATGTGTGTATTTTCTTTTATATGGAATGTGTGCGATTGCACGAACCTCCCCACATTCTGGAATAAAGCTATATTTATTTATTTATTTATTTATTTATTTTATTTACATTTTGCAATGAATTAATGGCAAAAAATATTAGAGATCAATAGAACTAGCAGGGCTGGAATTGTAAAACTCACTTAAAGGTGGCACTTTCCTAGTGACGTCACTGGCTACAACACCCAAAGACCGTGCTCTCCTCCCCCGCATCGCCCCGCCTACTTTATCTGAACATAACATCAATATATTTTTGTAGCAGTCAAAAGTTCAAATAACGTAATATCTCGAAATGGGGAAGATTCGAGTAAGATAAAGCAGACCCACTATTCACATAAAAAGTCGTGATATCGTTTATTTTTTTTATTATTTTACATAAACGAAAACATACAAAAAGACGTGTTTTTGTCCATCATCAACACTATGCGGTATCTATGAATTTCGAAAAATACTAATAGCACTTACAAAAAAAACAGGCAGTTATTGGGGACTGCCGACAGAAATGAAAACTTAAAACTATAAAATAACAGTGTTTTTTTTTGATTTTATAATTAACTAACTGTTCATACCCGGCGTTGCATGGGTTAAAGATTAAGTTTAAAATAAATTTGTGAGTGTAAACAAAGTTTTGAGTCGAACGGTATAGATTTGCATCGAAAATATATCAGGGGGAAGGGAAGGGATAAAACAATTGGGGGAAAATTTCGCATATGTTACCCGCCGAGTCCTTAAGAATAAGTTTCCAAATTTTGAGTCCGATCGGTCAAATGGTACAGATTTGCCAAATTATCGAAAATATGTCAAGGGGTATGAGAATAGGGGGGAAATGTTACCTATGTTGCCTGTTGCTGTGCTGTTAAGCTTTCGTCAATTGGTATTCTTTAAAGAAGTTTTCACTTCAGTAATGTCTACACTATTAGTATTTTTTGCAATTAAATACATACGGAAGCTATTATACCTACATATAATTCACCGACAGTTTTAAAATATATTAATTTTAAACTGAAAAATTTGTATGTCTATAGTAGCAAAAACTTTTTTTACTTATTTTGTGCATAATTTCTAGAACAATGCAAGTTTTTTCAGCACGCAACGTACACAGACCACCAAAAATATGGAATATACATGACTATGATTCCTCATCTCGTTCCAATATGCTTGCTAAAATAAATTACTGCGAGCTTGTAAATTTCGAAACCATTATGATAAGTATGTTTTAGTAAATAAAATTGGCCCTTTATTACAAAAATACGTTTTTACTTGAAAATACTCAATATGGAAAGAAATTTTTAAAAATTAAAAAAAAATTATTATGAAAAAAAATACGTTTAGTTGCAATAATAACTGCATTATAAATGTCTCTCAAATGCACTTGAGGAGGGGCATACTGCCGCTGTGTTTCAATCTCCTCACCTAAAGATGGGGTTTAGTTCATCTCTGTACAATTTTATACTTTGTGGGCTTGAATTTTCAAATATTCAATTAAGTGTCAAAAATTAAGACACATTTTTATCAACCATAAAGCTATTTCGGCAAAAGCGTGTTGAAATTTACTCGCTTTAAAATTTTTATTTGTGATAACGATTATTTCGACTTTTTTCTTCCTTGCAAGAATCATTTCTTTAGCATTTTTCAGTAAAATACAAAAAATAACAAAATCTAAATCTTCAAAGCTATCTAGTAAAGCTAATAATTATTATAAATTTGCGACACATTTTAGTAAAATAAAATACCGCCATTATTTTAAGTGCGTATTACATTAGATATTTCAAATATTTACACAATGTGCGTTGTAAAGTTCTGAGCATTTTGTAATATTACTTTCAGAGTCTCTGGGGGCGCTGCGGGGAAGGGGGGTGGGGAGGAAAGGGGATGAAAACCTGACTCGAGTTCTGAAACAATTTTTGAGTTTAGAATAGTTTATTACAAAATATGTGCGCAAGTGTATGGACCGAGAAAGTTTAGGTTCGCAATTAATAATAATTAATGAAGACAAATGCGCTTCAAGAAACACGACATGTTAAACGCGGCGTTATCTCTTGGAAAATATCTGTAAACAGCCACTTGTGGTGGTCGGGAGCTTCCCCGGACTCTATAGATACGCAGCAACCACTTCGGTCATTCAGGGTGAAGGTACGGTCAACGCACCGTGCCGCCTCCCCCTCGCCACAGCGACCATTCTGTCGACAATGTTGCCTTAATAAGTAATACAGTATAACCTCGTTAATTCGAAATTCAAGGGACCCAAAAAAATAAATTTCGAATTATAGGGGCCCCCACGTTAATTCGAAATTTGAGGTACAAAAAAAATCGCGGTGCGATTGTGAAATTCGCTAAAAATCGTAAAACTCTTGAAAAATCGTTAATTTCGGTTAATTTATGTTTATATTTAAAGAAATCACTTTGAAAACGCAACATTTATTATGTTAATGCAAAGATCGCGGCATTTTGACATATTTGCTGTCCTCACTTGCGAAATAACTTTTGATTCCGCCTTTTTTCCGGCTCAAACCAACAATGCACGGTTACTAGAAATACTATTGTCAATAAATGCGTGAAACAATAAGATAAGTCACTAATAACATCTTACAAAGAAAATTAAACATTTTAATAACACAAACACAGTGATTAGAAAAAAAATCAAACTAAAGACAAATTTAAAACGCGTTTAGGTATGAAGATTAGCGCAAATGCCGCAAACTAAACTATCTGCGCGTATCAAGGCAGCCAACTGAAGAAAGCATACTCAGGATTCCCCAATTTTAGGGATCGCGACACAATATGTATAGAAAAGGGGCATTGCGAAATATGCCAAGAATCGTAAAACTCACGAAAAAGCCATTAATTGTTTGAAAAATGTTTGTTTTTCATATTTCAAGATATCATTTCGAAAACGCAATGTTTATTATGCTAATAATCGATCGCGACATTTCAAAGTACCCGATATTGACATGTTTGTTGTTCTCACTTGCGAAAAAACTCGAAATATTTTTCAATTTCGTCAAATTTCAAAAAAATTCGAAATACGCGAACTAAATAAAATGTATTGATTTGCGGCGCAAGGGGCTAAAAAATATTTCGAATTACGAATTACCGGGGTTTTCGAATTATCGGGGTTAATTTACTATGAAATTCATAATTTGGGACTTAAAAGTTTTAAAAATTTCGAATTATGGCGAATTTCGAATTATCGGGGTTCGAATTAACGGGGTATTTATTCCTGTTCGCGACCCAACCTGTAAATATTCATCAAACGGTGAGTTAACTTACACCCTGTGTTAACCTGCTCTATCTTATAAGCTTTGCTGAAAACATTCATTCACACTATCACATACGCAACATGTCAGATGAAAAAAATGCTTTTATTGGCTTAAACGGCTTGAAAATAGTGTGGTACTTTTATTGAGCATTAAGAGTGTAAAATGATAATTAAAACAATAAAATGCGTTCAATATATTCCATTCATCGATCCCATCAAACACGACCTTTAAATGGTGTGAGTTTTCTGGGATATTCTGCCGTGTTTTTACGACCTTTCTGGTCGAAGTTTCGGTTCCCATTGCAGGATCCATAATCAGGGTTGATGTGTTGTAATAACACATGAGGATATAATGGGGATGTGGGAATGAGAAGAAAAAACGTGAGGCGGTAGAAATTAAGGTTGTCAAAAAAAATTTGAAACTGTCAAGGTTTAATTGCTAGGTGGATGAATGAGTTCAGACATTCTTTTTCATTCATGTAAAAGAATGCAGCTAGTTTGCACTGGATGGTATTTAATTTCCATATGAATATTCTTTTAATTTGTAATATTTTGAGTTTGTTCAAATCTTTCAGAACAGTGCTGGATTTATGTCACAGAGACATTATTAATAAATTAGTGTATATTATAGATATCTCACAGAGACGAAACTGTATTAATTATGGGAAAGTAGGTATAGAAGTCATTTTGGGTGTACATAGGACTTATGACCTATCTTTTTATGGTTGGCTTAAGTGATCACTTTACACAATTGTAACATTCGCCATTTCCACCCATGATAGAATATACCATGCTTATTCATTTTTTTGGAAGTTGTATATATGTTCAAATTGCGTGGAAAGCTTTCATATATGAGTTGTAAGCGCCTTTCCATGCGGCCTATACAAAGCCATTTTCATTCCCCTAAATCCCTGTAGATTTTCTCATTAGCGACATCTGTGGGGATTTAGGGGAATGAAAATGGCTTTGTATAGGCCGCATGGAAAGGCGCTTACAACTCATATATGAAAGCTTTCCACGCAATTTGAACATATATACAACTTCCAAAAAAATGAATAAGCATGGTATATTCTATCATGGGTGGAAATGGCGAATGTTACAATTGTGTAAAGTGATCACTTAAGCCAACCATAAAAAGATAGGTCATAAGTCCTATGTACACCCAAAATGACTTATATACCTACTTTCCCATAATTAATACAGTTTCGTCTCTGTGAGATATCTATAATATACATTAATTGATTTTTAATTTGTATTCCAAATATTACTGCGCGGCAAGAGAAGGGTTAGAAATGCGCCGTGCTTTCGAACCCGCATTATGCAACCCTTGTATATTTAACGCTACACAACTTTTCATCCCCATTTTGCAGCTTCCCTCTCACGGACGAAATATTGTTAAGATTACTCGGGCGCCGAGCTCAGCACTTCGGCAGCCAGTGGCCGCGGGTCTCACAAACTCGCCTGTTTGTATCCATTTATCTTATTCAAATCATTCACAAAATGCCGAGTACGGATTTGGCGCGCAGTCAAGCGGCCAACCCGCTGGAGAGCGATTCGGAATTCGCCATTAAAAAGTTCGCATTGACAAGGTTCTCCTTAATATTTTACGCCACGGCTATCCTACATTTATATCGCACCCCTAGTTAGAAATTACAGCAACTACTAAAATAATCTTATGGCAGCGGCGGAAGACAAATGAAACACTTGAAATTAATTAACTTTTATTTATCACCAAAGGGTACTTAACACAAACTTAGTTGTAATCACTATTATGTATTTAGTACTTATTGTTACTTTCACAGAAAATGACGCTACCCCCTTTTATGAGAAACCGTCATCTGGCTATTTCTCGTGTATTGCAGACCCTACCAGTAGCGAAGGGAAAAACTTCATTTCAAAATGAAGACTACAACACACACACACGTTCACCAGTTTGAAGACTACAAAGTGTACACTACAATTGTAGTAAAAACTACTTGAAGTGAAGCAATTGTAGTACTACGAAATGAAGTGAAGTAATGAAGTAATTGTAGTATTAATGAAGTGAAGTAATGAAATGTAGTATTAATGAAGTGAAGTAATGTAATGAAGTAATTGTAATAATAATGAAGTGAAGTAAATTTTTAAATGAAGCGAAATGAAATTTGGCGACCTAAAAAAAAAAAAAGGTCGCCAGACAGATTTCTTCGTTCAATTCCAAAAAATTTTCATACCATGGGGGGAGGGGGTTGTTACAGTCTCCAAAGATTTCTCCGTTTAGCTACATCAACTTCCCAAAAATTTCTTCATAGCTCCCAAAAATTTTCAAACCATGGGAAGGGGGGTTGTAACTTTGAAGTGTATGTACTTTGTAGTGTTCGCTTTGAAATGAAGTGTACTATTTAACATTTATACTTTCAATAACTTTGGTGTTTGCAGTTTGTAGTGTGCACTACACATCAAAATGTGCGAAGTGTGCACTTCAATGTAGTGTAGTACTACATTGTAATAGTGAGTACAGAACGGACCCATCACTACCTACCAGTACTTTCCAATTTACAATAAAATGTCCAGAGTGCTGGGGAATCTTTTATTGCAAGCTGTTTATGCGGTTAATTTTGTTTCTACAGTGACAATTCAATGCACCAGCATGAAAACATTAAAGCCGGTGTTTTTTTCTTTTCCTGTATAGCTGCCCAGAAACACGGGAAAAGAAATCAGGACTCATCGTGTTCCGCTTTCTTTTGGGTCTACCGGTCACCTCCAGAATGGTAGACTGTATAGAACTAATTACTATTTTTTAAAGTAGACAGTAGACCCACGGAGTCTTCGAGTTTAATAACAATCTAAATCATTCTAAGGTCGCTGATCGACTGGGCAGCGGCGGGAAGCGAGTGTGCGCGGCACAGAACAATCATTCGCTAAAGATATATCATAGATAAATCCCAAAAAGATATTTTACTTGTCTTTTTTCATTTCTTTTGTAAATATGAGGCTATAAGTAAGCAGGGTGTTTTTTTTTTGTGAAACCTTTTATCGTCAACCAAAGGCCCACGCGATGGAAGATGCACGGGAACGACATAATGACCGCAAAACAAAGTTTCAAAACTTTTTTATATATTATATAATAATGACTTGATAATGGTGATCTTGTCATTGAGTAAATTTATTTCGCAAATCATTAAAAAAAGTAGCCGCTCAAATCAATGGACGAAAATATTGAATATTTATTTTCGCGAACTGTGCCTTATTGAGCAAAAGTGCCGTATTTGTTACTGCCCTAAGAAATAAAGGGGCCAGGATCTTAAATAACTGCGCTGAAGATACATTGGTACCTCAATTTTGTGTAACCTAACCTAACCTAACTTTATCTATCCTTATATGTACTTTAATTATGATTCGTTAAATATGTACATGATTGGGGTATAAAAGCAAAGGCAGCAATATCCAACAAATAAAATATATATTTTGAATACTTTCACGGAGGATTACTAATTTAGAATGCATGTTTCCTATAAATTTATAGGCTATTTTTTTTATAAAGTCTCGAATTCAGTTCATTCTAAATTAATAATCCTCGATAACTGCTTTCAAACTTTTTTGGACATTGTTACCTTTGCTTTTATATCCCACACATGCAATATTTTCGTGTATTGATTTGATAGGGTACTTTATCAATTAGTTTCAGTTTATGACTGTTGAATGAATGCTTGGTATCATCTATCATCATATGGTTATGGGATTTAAATAAATTATTTTTTATGCAGTAACTAACTAACTAACCATCACGCCGTTTCCCTGCAGGGGTAGGCAGAGAGGATTGAACGCCACACTCTTCTATCCTGGCACACCACTTTTGCTTCGGCCACATTCATACATCTTCTCATACACGTTCTACGATTGTTGCGGCTTTTAACAGGGCCATCCTCAAATACTTGTAGTACCTGATCGTGCCAGGTCTTTCGCGGACGCCCTCTATTCCTGTTGCCTTCAACATTCGCCTCATATATTTTCTTAACCATCCTTTCCTCGTTCATACGTTCCACATGACCAAACCATCTCAGCACTCCTTTCTTTATTCTATCTACCACACTACAGCCAGCATTGCATTCACTTCTAATTTGTTCATTCCTCACTCTATCGACTAAAGATTTTCCACACAAGCGTCTTAGTGACCGCATTTCAACCGCATTCAGTCTACTTTCATTCCTCTTTTGCCAATTCCAGGCTTCACTTCCATACATAAGGGTTGGCACTAGAACGCCATTATGTACCGCTAGTCTTGCTTCTTTTGACAGATTCTTATTGGCCATAATTGCATTTAGTGCACCATTAACTTTGTTTCCCGCACCATTAACTTTGTTTATGCAGTACGATGTTATTTTATTCTTGTATTAGGAAATAGTTCCGAAACCTGACCGTTGCTCGTCGCGTTAACCAAGTCCAAGGATCGCCAAGAGTCGAAGCAGGTAGTTCGCGTGCAGAAGCAAATTAATAAACCACTCAGTCGTGATCACATCGACTAAGACAGAGAGATTTAAGTTGTTACAGTGTTTAAATAATGGTGCGACGTTATTAACGGTATAACATTTTCTATTCATTCAAACGCGGGTATTATGTTGTCGCTGTCAGGCATAAAGCCACCGTTGAAGCCGAAGTGTGAGAATCGCGCGAAACATGACATGTGTTATATGGATGAAGACGGCGAGAAAAAGCGGAATAGAATTACCACACCCCTTCCTAAATATCCTCGTAAAATGGCACTCCGGGCGGGGAATTCGCGGAAAACTTTCTCCGGGTTTATGTTCCCTTATTATATTGCAGGGTTGAAAGGGTGTTTTTTGCGAAAGCCATTTCGACACTGGCTAAAAGGCGCACTAAAATCCGGCAAAAATATACAAACACACAGTGAAAATCATTTGAAAGGATCTGCAAATTATTCCGTCGTAATACTAACAATTACAGTGATGAGAATTTATTCCAACTCGATTCGAGGGGTGAGCGATATCGTTCACCCAATATTACGCAGAATCATTAGAGTCTGGAATGTTCCGTTAGCTTTGACAACCCGCGCTATACGTGCGCGGCATAGTAACTCGGGAAGCTTTTCGCAGAATGAGAAAGAGAATATTGTAATATCCGACTTTGTCTTTTTATGCGATAATATCGATTCAACCATTTTAGCAGTAACACTAATATTACAGACAACGCAATATATTCCGACCTATTCTGAAAATAACAATATTGTTACAAGCATAATCCGTGGTCTCATCTCTATTTTTTAATTTTAAATATATTACCGTATCAATATGTAATTTGCGAAGTGAAAAACGAAAATATTAAAAAACGTTTAAAAATAAAAAATAATTTATCAATGAAACTAAATATCTTCGGCTCGTATGACATAGTGATTGATAATTGTTTTTTTCTTCGCATGTGACTAAAATAAAACAATAATTATTTTTATTTCTTCGCAATCGTTTTAAATTCTTGAAAAAATAACGTAACAAAAAATATTAATTAATAAATAATTAATCAATAAAACTAAATATCTTCGACTCGTAGAGCAAAGTGATTGATAATTTTTTTTTCTTCGCATGTGTGATGATTGCAACATTAATTATTTTTATTTCTTCGCAATTATTTATTATATTTTTTTTTTTTTTATCAAACAGACTATGAACATGACAAAATTGACCCTAATAGATGATCCTATAGTGACATTAGAGTACAAAGTATAATAATAACTTAATTATAAAATAAATTGTAAATAATATTCAGAACAAAATAAATAATAACGCAAATCTATATATACAATTTTGGAATGGGTTCCAGTTTTTACACAATAAAATATAAGAAAAGTTAAAAAATCAAATAAATTCGAGCAAGAGAGTCATTTTGTCTGTTGAACTCGGCACGGGAGTGTTGACTCTCTGCGCTAGCTTTGTACAGCCTTCGGCATCTCAGCAGACTGCAACTAGTGAACTGCAGCCTGTGTGCTCTGTAAATAAATGACGAGAAAGAAAGCGAGGCGACTTGCTGCTGTATTTCAAAACTAACGTAGGTCGGTGCCTAATAAATCTCGAAGAACTCTCCGAATCCGATTGCGGAAGACGAACTTTCATCAGTAAATTCACTTAATACTGTAAATAGAAATTCCAGGATCCGCGCCCGAGAAATCTTATAATGAGATTTTTAATTTTAAGTTCGCAGAAAAGATTAATTAAATGGTTCTGAACTGCAAATTGAAATACATTCGTTCTGTTCTTGAAAAAATTGTATGTATTTATTTCACAATGTTATTTATAAATACAAGATCACCGTAGTATTTTAGTGTCCGCTTGTTTGTGGGTTTATAATTATAAAATAACCTTTACAAAATAATACAAATTAAAACAACAATATTGAAATATATCTACTAAGCGAAAAAATTCAACACAGCTAAAAAATTTTAAATTAAGCTAAAAACTAAGAGCATTTTCAATTAACAAAAAAATATTTGAAGAAATAATAAAAATTGTCCAATATAAGAAGTAAGAGATGAGAATATAAGAATAAAAGAATGAGGCAAAAACCTTAAAATGAAGAAAAACAAAAAATAGTCACTTTCAATTAGAAGATTACAGGTAAACCGTATCATTTATAAGGACAAACATCTTTATTTAGTCTCAAAATTTGAGTTGGCATAATAATGCGTAAAAGAGATCTGGGTAGAATATTTTGAGTTTGTTCAAATCTTTCAGAACAGTGCTGGATTTATGTCACAGAGACATTATTAATCAATTAGTGTATATTATAGATATCTCACAGAGACGAAACTGTATTAATTATGGGAAAGTAGGCAAATGACTTCTATACCTACTTTCCCATAATTAATACAGTTTCGTTTCTGTGAGATATCTATAATATACACTAATTGAGATCTGGGTAATTTATTGTTCAGCGTAGAAATTATTTATATTAGCAGCATAACGTATATTCCTACCATATCCTATTACCCTTTTTAATGTTAAATTATTTTATTTTATTTTAATATCAAAATGAAAATAATATTTTCAGATAATGACATAATTTAAATGCCTTCGGGCTTACAATTTACAATCATTTTAACTATGGCTATCCGAAAATTCTGAATCAGATTTATATTAGAATTTAAAAAGTGATTACACGATATCTTTTTGTATCTCAATCACTTCACCAAAAGAAATATAAAATTGGTAAGTATACAATCATTAAATTGCGTGAAAAACATTAACTTTGTTACCTTCAACAAAATCTTTCATCGACAGTATTTATTTGACAAATTTTAAATAAATGTAGAATTTAAGTTTAATCCTTTACCTGTCAATGATTCTGTTACTCTCGAAAATTAAGTATAAAAATATTAATAAACTCACGTACAGGTAACACAGTTAATGTTTTTCACCTAATTTAATGATCGTCATGAATAATCTCTACAATATTAATGCCCAAATCCATCAAAAATATAATTTGGAATTATATGTTGCATTTTATAATTTCTATTTACCTGCGTATGAACTAAGATTGAAGAAAATCTTATATATTTGCAAGATTCATTAAAGTATTCTTCATACTAAGGTATTTGTGAGATTTTTAAAAATTCAACATAAGTACACTCGAAAGGACTAACAATATTTACTTTTTTTATAAATATAGCTTACATATTGTTTTATTCTAGTATATTTAAACTATAATTAATAAATAAATTTTATTCGCTATACCTCTCAAAAAAACTGTAACTCGTGTGATAGGAGAGGGACTTGCACTTTTACGTGATTACTTATTTTGTATAACTTTCAGTGGATTCATTACGTTGTCGTATGCCTCTCCTCATCAAATAATGCCTTATTGTAGTAATGGGTGGACAGCAGCCAAATACACAATTTTAAAGTTGTTTACACTTAAAATGTTCAACTTATGAATATATAGTGATACGTTATATATTATATTTATTAATATATTATAATGATATTAATATTATCATTTTTTATATAAAAATATATCATTAGGGAAATTTGTCACTGCAACTTTTGTTCGTGTAAAGGCGTCGAACATATTTACAAAGCTACTGAGAACACGGGGGCTTCATATTGTAAATAAAAAATTAAAAAATATACTGTGCATAAAGGTGGACGTATCATTATAATTTACGAGAAAATTATTTACTGCTGAAATTTATATTACGTTGTTCCAGAAAATCAGACCCCAAGACGCCTTTCACATACGAACTCCAAGCTCAGACGAAGTACTTTTCTGAAGGTTTTTCTGGGCTGTGTCGTCGAATGTCTGGGGACCCCCGCCCTGAGTGGTCGAGAATCGATCCGCCAGCATGCCTCATCGTGACACGTTTTAATGTCCTTATTTTTATTTTCGACGCAATCCAGTTATACTTAGAGGTATACTTAATGTCCTGAAAACAAGGTCTATCCTTTCAGCCCTTCTAGTTTAAACCTTTCGCGAGGATTTTGATGCTTTTAAAAAGTTTAGGTAGGACTTTTGGCTCTTAGTAAGCATTAGTGGCGTGCACCGGGTATGTATTGAGATTATTGCTGTAAGAGAACGGTGGGCTATTTTGGAGCCAGATTAGAAGGAAGGCTGAGTAAGATATCTAAAGGTGAGTAATGGGGATATGGCAACCATTTTTAAAAGAGGCAAGACTAGCCGTACTCAAGGGAATTATGATATCAACAGCAATATATGGAGAAGAAGAACGAAAGTAGACGGAAATAAGATTTATGATAAATTAAAGAATGAAAAAATCAGCGAAGAATGTAAAGCTGACCAGAACTTAGTGAATATATCAAATTAAAAATGGGCGGCTTAAATGGTTTGAGCATGTTGAGAGAATGAATGAAGAAATAATGTTAAGAAAGATATATAACGCAAATGTTGACAGCACAGAAAAAGAGGGTAGACGTGAAAAACGCGGCAACACCAGGTTAACCATATTAACTAAAATATGGTCCTGTTAGGAGCCTTAAAAAACGTCAAAATAGAAAAATGCATGCGAAGATGTGTAAATATGAATAAGGCGAGAGTTGATTTCAGGACAGAAGTTAGTATCATAGTATTATTATAATATATAATATTATTATATATTATATATATATATATTATATATATGCATTTTGTCGCTCCAACTTTTGTTCCAATTATTTCCGATGAATCTTTGCATAATTCCATTGTGACAAGAAGTGGGAAAACGTAGTTGTTACATCATCATCATTATAACAGAATTACTTGGAATCGTGTAAAATTTATGTAGACCCTTAAATGCCATTGAATTAGGTTTCCACATTTCATTTGTGGGGGCAGAAATATGCAAAAAAAAAATAATGCAGTCATCGAGCATCACTAATATATAATGTACTGAACTCAAGATTTCATAGTAAGCCTGATTTTGAAAGAAATGAATACATAAAATCTAAAATTCAGTTTATTTTAAATAAGTAATCCTCGCATTCAAAACAATTTTTTTTTTTTTTGGATATTGCTCCAGTTGTTTTTATACCTCACATTTCATGTATTCAAATCATAAAGCTGTCTTTTACTATAGAGGATCATTGATGTAATCACAAACTGTCGAGTTAAATTTTTGTATTGATAATGCCCTGATAAAGGCGAAAAGCATGTCAAATAAATTAAACGAGTAGAACCGAAAATAGTTGTTTTATTGCTACATGAGATACCTAATTGCGGATGCAGTTTTAGTTATTTTAAGTTATGTTATCGTATTTGGTTTCACATTGAAATGAGCGCACGTGTTGGCAATATTTTTTTAGCATTGATTACGAGTCCCGCGTCCCTTGATAGCGGAACCATTTCAAAAACTCCTTGAAATCTTTTTGTAAGCAATATGTAGGTATTGTACTTAAATGTATATTATAGAATTAATGTATATTATAGATATCTCACAGAGACGAAGCTGTATTTATTATGGGAAAGTAGGTATATAGAAGTCATTTGGGTGTACATAGGACTTATGACCTATCTTTTTATGGTTGGCTTAAGTGATCACTTTACACAATTGTAACATTCGCCATTTCCACCCATGATAGAATATACCATGCTTATTCATTTTTTTGGAAGTTGTATATATGTTCAAATTGCATGGAAAGCTTTCATATATGAGTTGTAAAGTATATTGCTCTCAAAATTCCGTAAAAAATGTAGATTTTCTCATTAGCGACATCTGTGGGGATTTAGGGGAATGAAAATGGCTTTGTACAGGCCGCATGGAAAAGGCGCTTACAACTCATATATGAAAGCTCTCCACGCAATTTGAACATATATACAACTTCCAAAAAAAATGAATAAGCATGGTATATTCTATCATGGGTGGAAATGGCGAATGTTACAATTGTGTAAAGTGATCACTTAAGCCAACCATAAAAAGATAGGTCATAAGTCCTATGTACACCCAAATGACTTCTATATACCTACTTTCCCATAATAAATACAGTTTCGTCTCTGTGAGATATCTATAATATACATTAATTGATTAATAATGTCTCTGTGACATAAATCCAGCACTGTTCTGAAAGATTTGAACAAACTCAAAATATTCTGTATTGTACTTAAATGTATTTACGTATGGAGCGGCAGCGTTGCGGTGCGCGAACCATCTGGGCAATGAGCACAATAGTTATTAGCACGAGGCGGGGGCGGCTTGACAAGACGGATGACGTCCCATCATGACTGATTATTCCATCGATAGATGTCGTGTACGTGCGGCGGGGTGAGGCCTGCCGGGTCAACAGAGCGGACCGAGGAGCCTAAGTCAACATTTGCTCGGGTTTCCCGTCGAAGTTTGGAGGGTTTATGTCCATCTGAAATACTCGATAACGTTTCCTTTCGGGATCATATCGGAAACGTGATATCCAATGCTTTCATTTTCTCTCTAATAAGTGTTTTCTTTGTTCTAATACTTTTTTTGCAACATACGAAAGCTTCGTAACCTCCTTACTACCCTTCAATAATAGCTAGATAAACAAACAGAAAGTTTTTCAATTTATCTGTATGTCATATTATATTTTCTTTACCTTTCTGTTTAACGTGTAACGTCCGAAATTTCTTTCGAAAATACACCACTAAAAACGAGATAAAACGGCCTGAGATGGGGCTCGAACCCCGGGCCAGCGAACCCGAACCGGCCGCAACTTTACAACGTTAAGTACTACCGCCGAGCCTGCGTGTAGCGACAAGAATACCCTACATATAGGACTTAACAAAGACGCGAACCATTTTAATAGTACTTTCGTGATTTTTCAGTATATTTAGTGTATACAGGGTGTAACACAGCTAGTCAACAGTACTTTACAAGTCGAATTGTGCTTAAATTATGTCCTAAATTTCAAGCAATAATGTACTAATATCAATAGTTATGGAGATAAACGACAATTCAAAGTTTGAATTTTTCAAATATTTCAATCGATTCAATGTAAGTCAAATAAAATAATTAAAACCTTGCAGACTTTCAAAAAAATATTGTAAGGTTTTTATCACTTGACATTGTAGATATTTCATTTCTAAATAAGAAATTTGCATGGTAGTCACAAAGAAGTTCTGCGTAACTAGACATAACGCGGCCATTTTATGTTTTTTTGCAAAAATTTTCCAATTTAATATTACTCAAAGATACAGGTTTCATAATAAGTGCCTATACTAAAATAATAAAATAAGGAATCACCTCTTTGTAAAAAAATATTCCAATTTCTACTTAATTTTTAATTTCCCGAGGTTGCAAGATCCAGTTTGTTATTAATGCATGTTACTGGTCTCTTTACTCTCTTTAAGTTGAAATAACAGCAACATATTCCGATAAATCAAAATTATAAATACTGTATTCTATACAGTATACTGTATTCTATACAAATACTGTATTCTTACTGTACATGAGACTAACCAGAAATAAATCTTTTTGCATCTGAGTCTGCTGACACAAAGATGACTTCTGCACAATTTGCGTAAAACTGTTAACAGTTGGGATTTTCCTTAGTCAGGGTAAAAGATTCAATATTCCGTAGGAAAAGTTTTCATTTGTTTGGAAAAGCCGATGTCGCCCGTCGCCGAAGATAAACTTTTTTGGATTTCATTTTGGACTTTGCTCGTAAATTACATCCTATTAGCTCCCTTCTTTTTGGGTTGTTGTGCATGAACCACGCGGCATAGCGAATTAGAAAACTCTGAAAGCAAAGCTGCGTTCTACGCATTACTTTTTTACCAGGGGCGAGCACTCAACACAATCAAGAGGACGCATAAATTACAGAAATGTTTCTACTTACTTATATATTTTTATTAATAAGAATATTTACATTGGTTTATATTTAATACAACATTTTGAAACAATATTGCTGGATTTTGGCACTTAACTTAGGGTATGTTCGTGAATGTCAGTATCATTTTATAGAAATGTAATAAGTATTGCTTATTGTTAGGACTGAAACGAAAATAAATAAACGTATAACAAATTAATTAATCAATTAGAAAATCATTTAGAAAAATCAAATCCTCGAGAAAATAATTGCCTACTACCGGGTAGCAATGGATTCGATTTTTATGTTTGTCTTTCTAATTATATGAACATGCACAACAACATATTATTTATAAAATATGTACCCATATTTACATTCATATACATAAAAACTTTTATATTATAAGTCATACGATATTATTTATACGATGTACAAAATTAAAAATTGACTTATAATAAAGACAACATAATCTATATATGATATAATCTTTATGTATTTTTAACAGAGAAATAAAATAATACTAGCAGTCAAGCAATTGGCCATCGCCGATTGCTCGCTGCTAGGCCCTGCGAGTAGCTATAATGGCTATTAAAATATTTTCTTATATATTTGAAGCGGACATCAATGTATGTGTTTTAAAACACTTTAAACTTGGTGTTATTTTATATTATTATTTTTTTATCCTCCACTTAAAACAATTACTTGAAGAATTTTCCAAAAACTATATACGGTATTCGTAAAAATATTTTTCAATAACGGTAATTAATACAAAAAAAATGCTCCTGAAAGAATTATGAATTCAACTAACTTGCCATCACGGCGTTTCTCCGCGGCATTGCGCAGAGAAAATAAGAGAATGCAGCGCCACACTCTTCTGTCCTGAAATCAACTCTCGCCTTATTCATATTTACACATCTTCGCATGCATTTTTCTATTTTGACGTTTAAGGCTCCTAACAGGATCATCTTTTAATTAATATGGTTAACCTGGTCTTGGCGCGTCTTGCACGTCTGCCCTCTTTTTCTGTGCTGTCAGCATTAAAATTTGCGTTATATATCTTTCTTAACATTATTTCTTCATTCATTCTCTCAACATGCTCAAACCATTTAAGCCACCCATTTTAATTTGATATATTCACTAAGTTCTGGTCAGCTTTACATTCTTCGCTGATTTTTTCTTTCTTTATTCTATCATAGATCTCATTTCCGCTTTTCAGTCTACTTTCGTTCTTCTTCTCTATATATTGCTGTTGATATCATAATTCCTAGTCTAGTCTTGCCTCTATAAATATATTTATTTTAAAAACGGTTGCCATATTCCCATTACTCACCTATAGATATCTTACTCAGCCTTCCTTCTTCTAACCTAACTCCAAAAGAGCCCACCGTTCTCTTACAGCAATAATCTCAATACACACCCGGTGCACGCCACTAATGCTTACTAAGAGCCAAAAGTCCTACCTAAACTTTTTGAAAGCATCAAAATCCTCACGAAAGGTCTAAACTAGAAGGGCTGAAAGGATAGACCTTGTTTTCAGGACATTAGGGTTCCTCTAAGTATAACTGGATTGCGTCGAAAATAAAAATGGGGGCATTAAAACGTGTCTCGATGAGGCATGCTGGCGGATCGATTCTCGACCACTCAGGGCGGGGGTCCCCAGACATTCGACGACACAGCCCAGAAAAACCTTCAGAAAAGTACTTCGTCTGAGCTTGGAGCTCGTGATGTGAAAAGCGTCTTGGGGTCTGATTTTCTGGAACAACGTAATATAAATTTCAGCAGTAAATAATTTTTTCGTAAATTATAATGATACGTCCAGCTTTATGCACAGTATATTTTTTAATTTTTTTATTACAATATGAAGCCCCCGTGTTCTCAGTAGCTTTGTAAATATGTTCGACGCCTTTAAGATGCGGTGTTGGCGTCGTATATCTGGAATACCATGGACTGTGAGGGAATACCACTCTTCTATTAATTAGGAATTCCATACCAAGGCTTTCATTAGAATTAATTATTCCATATACCATTATTTCAAATCTTTGGCTTCATTGATTCATCATGACATTGTTTTCTGTAACAGACAAACGTTCACCACGGAAAGTGGCATCTCTGTCACGGCGGAGGAGCTCCATGGGAATAGACATGACGCTCTCATATTTTTATCAAAAGTTTTCCAATAAAATAATAGTTTGATAAGTACCTTAATAAGTGCCAATAGTTGTAGCTTGGTAGTGTAATGGTCATGATCGCTCGCGTGGTGATCTAGTTACCAGCAAATTAGTCCTATATTCATAGCGAAAGCGTTAAGCTTAGTTTGAGAATAGTGAGAATAGTGATGCGACATGTGTTCGGTGTTCGCATCTCTATTTGAAAAATAAATAAAAATAATTAAAAAATATATAATATATTATATATTAATCACCTTGCCGTAAAAAATCAGGTTCTCTAGGAGATGTTACCTCTTAAACACAGAAGGGCTGATAGATTGTAATCCAGATTATTTCATTGATTTAGCACAGCATCAGAAGAATTACTAGTAAATGGAGAAGTTTCCTATTTTTTTTCAATGAATGGAAATGAAAATTTCAATAAAATTGAACAAAAGTCTGAAAGTAAAATTAAGAAATCTTAAAAACTAAAGAAGTTATAGAATTCAGCGTTTTGCATGAATAATTTTGTTTCTTCCGATGGAGTCGCGTGACGTCATCTCTCGTATCTGGTGTACAACGCGACTCGTACTCCGGCACCAGACTATGCAGACGCGTGACGTCACAGGCGAGTTGGAGGCCAAACATTCTGCGCTAAAATACACTAAATTTAATATTTTTTTCCTGTGTTATTTATTGACAGATTTCAAAAAAATAGTCATTGGTTTATTACTTTTCATATATACTTTCATTCCATTAAGTTAAATGTAGTATTATCAACATCTTGAAACTTCTCCATTGTTGTAGATTGGTTAATAAATGTTATTTTTTGTGTGCATCAGGTTCCGCCGTGGCGATGATCGGCGCCAACCTGAGGTTCGGAGCTGGCGCCGCGAGCAACTCTTCGCTCAACGCCACCCGCATGTTCCAGTGCCACCCCGGCGGCAGCGCCCAGGCCGCGCTCATCTTCCTGCTGGGCTCGCTGGGCATCACCGCCAACGTGGCGCTCATGGCCGTCATACTCAGCAAAAAGCAGCTCAGAAGGTACATATTCTCCGTCACCTAAAACCTATATCTAACTACTTGATTGACCCCACTCAGCAATATTACCATAACAACCAACACTGTTTGACCCCCCCACCTAATTTTGTCGATTAAATACTTAAATATTTAAAACTACGGGTTTTAACTTATTTACACATTTATATGGTTTATAGATTTATCTCAACTAAGTATCTGCGATTTATTTTACCGTTCCTCATTACGTGGATACGCGCTCTACCTACATTAAGGTGCTTCAAAAGGTATTATTTATTTTTTTATCGGGGCACACTTTTATATGCTTTCAATAGCTAAACTCATATTTTTTTTATTTCTCATTTAAATTAATTTTAGGGGTCCCTACTATTTATTGATCAAAGTTTGGAAAATATGACCCGTTTAGGACAATGACTGCAACGCTTTAGACCAGACATGTCACTGCATACAACATCAGTAAGCCGTGGATAGGATGAACACACTTCTCTCTCGTAGTATTTTAAGCTATAGGAAGCGTGTTTAAACGTGTTAATATCGCAACCAGACTTTTCGAGAAATAACGTACCTTTTGTTCTTAGACTGAATTTACGACCGTGCCATATAAAAGCGTTTATAAATGAAGTGAGTTAAAAAAACTCGGAAAATGACATCTTTGATGTCTGTCTGAAGAGCCTGTTGCTTTTGCATACTTCTATGTTGAAATTTCCTTGGAAATTAAACAGTGAATAGGCACATCCGTGGAAGATGGCGATGACTACTAAGACTAGATAAGACTTTTCTACATTCTAAATTGTACACCACTTCTATATTCTTCTTTTCTACATTCTAAATTGTACACACTTCTATCCTGGCACACCAAAGGGTGTGCCAGGATAGAAGAGTGTGGCGTTCAATCCTCTCTGCCTACCCCTGCGGGGAAACGGCGTGATGGTTAGTTAGTTAGTTAGTTAGTAAATGATATAGAGAGAGGAGTGGTGCTCATGGATGGGTCATCGGTGGTGTGAAGACAATCGTCTTCACGCCACCGATGAAGAGCAAAAGCAGTATTTATTCTTGGCGGTTGAAGATTATTGACGAAAATTTCCTTGACGTTGACGTCAGAAGATGATTTGTAAGAAGTAATTATTATTCCTTTTGATTATATTTATGTTTTAAATGTTCATGCAATTATTTCATTCATTTTAATCAAATGTTGAAAATTTTCGTAAAAATTAGCATAAAATATTTTTTACTTTCACAAAGTTTTTAGACACATGAAAACATATGAAAGGACGTCTCGTGGAATTTTTTTAAAGTTTCATACATTTTTGCAGCACCCTAACCTACATGCTTAGCTCATAGGGGATTTCTACCAATGTATCAATCGTGACAATGGTACTTGAGAAGGGAGCTTAGCTCAAGAGGTAATACTTCGCTGTTCTCCGCGGAATACTCGGTCATTTGGTGCAGGAAGCTATTCAACTTTATGTTACCTCGCACCATTTGCTTGCAGGAGTAAAATATTTTCCTGCAATTTCTGGATTTCGGCAATCGATTTAAAAAATCGTATTTCATTCACTCCCGAGATTAAAAAATTCAAATTTGTTTCTTAATTTTATATCTGTAAAAAAAAGTATTATTAAAAACCACGCTTATTATTATAAAACGCAGTTAAAAGTAAAAAAATGTTTATACACAAAATTTATTGCTTCCCTCTCGAAATAAAAGGTGGGCGCTTACGATATTGTAATGCATTACAGAATTCTGTTATTGATGGAGGAAAAGCGCCCTCGCTTTTATTTGGAAAGTGAGGGGCAACAATTTTTAGGCCTATAATTAATTTTTAACTCTTTACTACCTACATTTAAATACAATCGTGTTTTTTTTTAAATTTCTAAATTGATATAATTTTTAAATAAAATTTTAGTCATAAAAAATTAAATAAAATAGATAAATAACTACCTCTTCATGAACAAAAAAATTTAATTATAATAAATATACTAGCTACAACCCGCAAAAAATTACTTACTTTTATTATTTAAACGTAGTGATGGACGTTATTAAATTATAATTTTTTGCTTATTAAACCACATTATTATATTATTACATAGAGTAGCTTGTTGGTCTAGTGGTTAGAACTCTCGCCTCGTGATCTATTTTACTTTTATCTGTTTTTTATGCATTTCTCAGTTTTTTTAAGCGCTTTTTTGTTTTTAAAAATTCTGGTCATGGATTAAATTCCGCCTATATTCATCTAATATATTTATATCTTCATATCCAGCAACTAGCCAGGCTTTCACGTCTCAGGACGTGTAAAATACTGGAATTATATAATTAAATAACGCTACCACAAGCGGGTATTCTAATTTGAGTTGAATTATGAGAGTCATTAAGCTCAATCGTTCTTTGATGTAAAATTCGGAGCGCCTGGAATATTAATTATTCCCCACATTGTGGTTCCCTGCCTGCCGGGAGCAGGAAAGGGTTTAAACTAAACTGAGGCGTCGTCTCCAGAATGTCAGTGTATTCCAGAAAATAGAAGTACAAAGGGAGCCAGGCAGTACGTCTTGTGTGAACACCCTCATTAGCTTGACTTTGGGAAAGTTTTGAATTTGCGAAGGGCGGCTATCAGCTACGGCACGCCTACTCAATGATCATTTTAGTGAGGGTGAACTTCGACAACGAGGCGAAATAAGAAAACGTACTAAATAAAAGACTCCGTGTGATATTTGGCTTTTACGTTACGTTTGACAAGGTTAGTACATTGAAATGCGCATCGAAAACCACACACACGTATAGCGCATCATAAAACAATATACCTCGCGTACCACGCTTTTGTCGAAATCAAGTTTTTTTGTATATTTCTCATTAAAATGTGTGAATATGTAATCTGACAAAACTTGTGTCTTAAAAATAATTTAATTAAGATAAATTATAGAAGTCTGTTTATATGAAAAACATGGAAGTCTTTTATATCACTCTACACTCTATGCAATGTTCACCAATTCCATTGTAAGATGTTTTTTTAATGTACATATATGATATTCTTTCGAATTATTCAACATACAGACTAGGATACGCCTGAAAATCAAATTTTTAATTTATTAAATTCTTGTTTTTGTTTGAATTTATTTGAATTTGAATTGAACTTGAAATTATTGAAAATATTTATATATATATATATATACATATTTACATGTTTATCATATAAATAGTTTCGTCTCTATGAGACTTCTATAATTTATCTTAATTGAATAATAATCCCGCAGTGAATAAATCTAGTAATTGTATTCTCAGAACAGATACATAAAAATATTGTTAGTAATTATTAAAAATAATTATTTGTGTCAATTATTCCATTAAAGCAATTCCTCGTATTCTATTTATTAAAAAAATGAAGTTTTTTGTAAAATCTATATTAAGTCTACTTCTGAATATTTTGAGTTTGTTCAAATCTTTCAGAACAGTGCTGGATTTATGTCACAGAGACATTATTAATCAATTAATGTATATTATAGATATCTCACAGAGACGAAACTGTATTTATTATGGGAAAGTAGGTATAGAAGTCATTTTATTACACAATAAAGTATATTGCTCTCTAAATTCCGTAAAAAATCAATGTAGATTTTCTCATTAGCGACATCTGTGCGGATTTAGGGGAATGAAAATGGCTTTGTACAGGCCGCATGGAAAAGGCGCTTACAACTCATATGTGAAAGCTCTTCACGCAATTTGAACATATATACAACTTCCAAAAAATGAATAAACATGGTATATTCTATCATGGGTGGAAATGGCGAATGTTACAATAATAAGTCCTATGTACACCCAAATGACTTCTATACCTACTTTCCCATAATAAATACAGTTTCGTCTCTGTGAGATCTATAATATACATTAAGTCTACTTCTTTTTGTAAAATCTATATTAAGTGGCTTACGAGGTAATGTTTTATCATGAGCGATACGCCTCATTTAATTTATCATTTTATCTTTTCGGTGAAGGAATTATTAGCCTCTAGTGCCTTAGTGACTACGCCCCTGAATTATAATTATACTATGTTTGGAGTTTGTTTTCGTTTTTGGTTATGTTACAATATAATTTTAGAAAACGGCGGATAATTATGCATCAACCTAAATGATTATTCGCATCATTCTTGTGACCCGTGTTAAAGGAACGAAACACTGTGAAATACACCTCAGAGATTTAATTGAGATAAATCTCAATACTATGCACACATCCTGAGATTTTGATATGTAGTTAAACATCATAAGAAAGTTAAAAAAATATAAACACATAAAGCCGTGTATACGATTACGAATTCGCTTTTACAGCGAAACTTGACATATTTCTAAGAACCATAGGACCTTTATCTATTAATACTGAAAATTTATATAAACTAAAGGCATAGAATTACAAGTTACTGGGATGATTCAAGTACACCCAACTAATTAAAGAAAAGTCACTGGTCAATAGGCTAAAATTTATGTTTGACGTACCTACAACAAACACGATACGGTGAATCTCTGAGCGTGACACGACAAAAGGCACACGGATATTTGATATACTGACGAATGGCCCACGCGACAAAATATCCACGCGAAAAGGCCATAAAAAAATACGTATTTTGTTAGGTTAGACTAAAAAAATGTATGTGCCATCAGTACAGTTATATAAGATCCTGGCTCCTTTCTTTCCTACTTTCCTAGGACAGTTATAAATAATACACTTAAAATGGCATAATTTGCGGAAGGTCATATTCAAAATTTTCATTTATTTAAAGCTCTGTTCAGGACGCCGGTCCTGGTATCTCCAAACGGATATTTTTGACAAAAACTATATGGAAAAGGACGACAGGAAGTCGCGCCAATCAGCAAACTAATCCCGCTTCCTTGTTGTAACGAGCCACACGCATTGCTTCGGATCTTACTGTGCAATATATCTTGTAACAATTCTCATCTGTCAGATGAGAGTAAGTACGAATGGTTTATTAAGAAAAACCAGTGCCATCACTCTTACCTTCTTTCACTGATCTACGGTGAGCGCCGGTAATAATCCATAGCAAGTGCAACCTTTAAACAGTATAGTTCTTTCCTAAAAATAAAAATAAAGATATTTTTAAAATTGTTTGTGTACGTTGTCGTTGGATAATAAGTTATTTTTCGTGGAACCATTTACAATATGTAGGTACTTTTGATTCTGTATATACTGTTACATTCCAAAATATCTTTGATATCGGCATGTAAGGTCTGAACGCCCGTCAGATTAGAGTTTGGTAGAATTTCTCTTGTTTTTTCACGTAGTGGAGCCATCCCCGAGACATTGTCTGCACACGGGGACTATGAAAGCCGAGATTTGTAACGAAAGAATCTCACGGGAGCAATACTCGTATTTCAAAAAGAAAAGAAGAAAGAAAGAAGAAGAAGAAAATCTCATAAAAATCTCATCCGTGGACGCGCCACTGCATGCATTATGTATAGACTAGAGCCAGGGACCGCCAGACTTACGTCATAGTGTCAAACCTGAAGTATTTTCTGTAATTAATCATGTCATTTACATTATAGTAACAAATCCGAATTTTATATATTTTATTTGAGTCATTATTTAACAACATTACATGATACCTTATATTTTAATATTTTACTTACACATTTTGTTTTACCCGTATTACTTGTTATCTGCCAAAATCCCCCGAACTCAAATGTCATAATATCCAAACCTTCTTACCCACAATAGAAAATATTTCAGGCTTGATACTATGACGTAAGTCTGGCGATCGCTGGCTCCTACTCTAGAAGTATGCCACCTGAGCGCCAGGGGGCTGAGCACGTTGCCCTTAGATCGGGTCAGATTAGTTTGCGGTTGCAATGACTTTACAGAACCTTCTCCCTTAAAAGTACAAGATCCCGACTAAGGTCGACCTTCATCCATCTGTTTACCGAATGAAAAATATTTTTTAGCAATCATAATACATTAACATATTGCGAACGGGTTGCCTGCTGAAATTAAGTCAAGCCTACCTTTAATTAAAATTAATGTGATACATTGATTTTTCAATTTTTCACTTATCTGTTTACCAAACAAAATCAATATTGATTGAGAGTAGGAAGCATAAGGCACAAGAAAATTTGGGTTGCCTATCTTTTTCTGGTCCAGGTAAAAATAGGTGAGTTAATACACTCATCTGTTTTCTTAATGATAATTAAAATATAGGTAATTTTATTACGAACACGATGGTATTAGGTTGCCTGAGTAAAATCGGTCAAGATATGCGGTTGCCGCAATTTAAAACAGCGCTCGACGGAGAAGTATTGCACGTATTAAAAAATATATACCTGTATAAATTAATTAATTAATTAAGGAAAATAAAAAATAATCTTAAACAAAACTTTAACCCTTTTTATATTAAACAATTATTCTACACATATTTACACTTGGACTTATGACTAACTCAACTTTCACTAACATTCCACTTGATACTCTGTAGATACATAATAACTACCTTATGAAAATAAATACTACTGACGAACTCGAAAAAATATTATAATTGTGTTCTATAACGCCACTCTGGGACAGGCGTAGCCTAGTAGTGTGGCATAATCCACAAATTAAACAAAACAAAAAAAATGTGTAATTTATCTTATGATTTATTGTTAAATTAGTATTAAGTATCTTTATTTGTAAACAAGGATTTTTTAAATAAATAAAAAAAATTAAAAATATATTATTCAGTGCGACAGAGGTGGACGCAGCGTAGCGGCCGTTCGTGACGCTTCACCGACTAAGGCCCGGTTGTTTCAAGTTGGATTAAAACGAAAATCTATGCTTTAAACGAACTTTTACATTAATCCAACTTGAAACAACTGGGCCTAAAAGAGGGTGCGTGCTCTTTTCTCCGTGTGACCGAAAAAGACATCACCATACTACTGCCGTATGCCGAGAATCATTTTGGAGTAACAGACTACGTTTGCTGCATTCGTACGTAACGTGTGATATTAACGGAGTGGTTTTGAGAATCCACCTCTCAACAGTTACAATAGTAAGAATATTTTTCATAAACAAATTATTTAAAAATTTTCAAAATGGAGTAATTTTCTGTCACGCAAATGTCTTTTTCCGTGACGCGCGATGCTGGTGGTCGCCATAGTTTGATTGAAATAAAATATTTAATTATTTTCTTGTTAATAGATGTAATGTCTATGATGTAGTGTATCGAAAAAATTCTTTTATGCAAAAGATCACTTTGAAAATAATTTTCATTCTTTCCTAAAAAGAAGTAAAAAATCATAATTAGGTCAACGGCGCATTTTATCAAAACAATGTTGTGTTAAGACAATGTTCAAAATTTGAACAAAATCGGCCGATATTTTTTGAAATATTATCTCCCGATAATTTTTGAGATATCATCTCCACCAGTCGGAAAAGGGGAGTTTATGGAAAAACGCAAAAGAGTAAGAGTAATGTAGTTCGTTTAAATATTCACCTGCCACGCCAGAACAAATTATCCTTAGGATTTCTAACTACGCATTATAAGAGAAATAAAATAAAAAAACTTTTTTTTAATATTAAGGTGGTGTAACCCCTTATTTAATGGTATGTGTGTAATACAGCCTTACCATAATATAATATATGGAAATAAATAAAATAATTGATGCTATAACACGTGAGCGTCCTTACAAAAGAGGCCTACATGTACTCTTTATATCATTTTTAGAGTTCCAAGGGACTATAACCATTGCTGCAAACTGCGAACGTGACGGAATATTTGCAAAGGCAGCGCTTCTAAACATTTCCAGCCTCGCAATGGGCCCGACTGGAGGACTTAGTGTGACGTACTGGAATCGTCCTACGGTAATAAGCTGTGACAAACAAGCGTGCCCATAACCTTCGAGAGATTTATAGCGTAAATGCGACCAAATTACATTAGATCCTATCTAGGCTAGAAATAATTAGGCTATCCCATTAATATCTTCGGTTATCTAATTTTCAATTATATCAATTTAGGTGTTAACATGAATAATGCCCATTTATTCAAATTTTATAATACACACCAAAAGAAAAACAAATTGATACTCCTTTAAAAGAAAATTATCTGTTCTACAAGACATCGTGTTTGTTTTAGCGTTACATTTATTATTTTATTTAATTACAGGCTTTCAAAATGAAGTGTGAAGTAGACAAAAGTGAGCACTTTTGATACCTCTTTCTGTTCGAGTCGCGAACTCATCGAGTCAAGACCGTCTTTTTTTTAATCGCAAAAGCATCGAGAGCTTGTAGAACGTGTAAATAATAAAGGAGAATATATATATATTTTTTTAAATAAAGATGTGAATATGAAATAAGTGTCGTATCAATAATATTCTTACTATTTTGAAACTATGTCAAACGCTTGACTAATTTGTTTTGCTGTATCCCCTTGTCCGCTTCATTTCGAAAAAAAGATCGGATAAAACTTACGTAAGCATCCAATATTTTGTTCATAATAATTTGCGCCATTTATCAGGGAGTTTTTGGATGAAAAAGTTCTCAACTTACTATTAAATCTAGTGTGTCAGTAATCACCATGACTTCAAGATTCAGATTATTTCAATTTAAAACAAGAATCGAAACTTTCGGGTAAAATATGTCGCGAAACAGTGGACGTTAGTAAATTTTATAATATTTCTTATTCGCGTCAGAGGATCGCGGATCACCTTATGTTTAAACCGCGCTTATATTTAAATGTTCTAAAAATTAAAAAATTAATTTTGGCCAAAAAACTTTTGCCTCACTCTCCAAATAAAAGGTGGGCGCTTACGAAATTGATAAAAATTACAGAATTATGTTGCTGATGGAGGAAAAGCGCCCATGCTTTTATTTTCCAGGTGAGGAAAAAATATTTGGTTCGAAAATTTGTTTTATTATATTATACTATTAATTGACGAAGTTCGCTTGTGAAGAATATAATTTAATACAGAAAGGCTTTGATTAAAAATTTTGATTAATTAATTATTATGGATTGATGAATTAATAATCGAATTATGTATTATCATCGAGAATTTCAGCTTGATTATATATAGATTATAGTATTTCGTCCAGACAAACAGGTGAAGCTAATATAAGCCTGGTAATAATAATATTTTAAAAGATAGTAGAAATCAGTTTTTTAACACACATTTACCAATTTATTCATCCGAAGTGTCCAAATATAAATTAAGCCAATATTTCCGCAAAAAGGGTAAAAATATTGACACATGTCATGACTGATATGATTTCTCTGGTTGATTCGGACTGGAAGTTGACGGCGCGAATTGATGAAGAAGTGCTTCACCTACGTCAATGTCTATCCCATTATTGGCTCGCCACTCGCCAGTCCCAGTGGCAGTGGCGTGCCAGCGGGGTCGCGCGCCCGGCCGCCGGGACCAGCGTAAACAAGAAGAATAAGGGTATGAATTGTTCATGTTTCAGATGGTCCCAGGGCTTATTGTTCCACCAAGCCCTCGTGGACTGCGCGCGCGCGGCGCTGCTCCTGCCGCTAGGGATCTCCATATTTAAATGCCAGCCCGTTAACAAGTGCTCGCTGCTGGAGACCGCCTTCCTGCTGCTGGTGAGGACACATCATCACACTTCATGCTCATTCAATCATTCTCATAAGCCTGGTAGTTTAATCATTACTCTCACTTTTGCTGGGTATATCATTTTGTTTTATTTATCTATCATGTTTATTTTCTTTTTCCCGTTTAAAGTTGTTACGATCCAACTTCTTGCGAGGTGTGGATCCATGTATACGTTAATTTCATATTCCTTACATTTCACTGAAATACGCCTAAAAAATACTGTACCTTTTTTTCAAAATCTTTTTTCTTCAAAAAGGCATGGAATGAAACTTTGTTGTTACTTTATTTATACATTCTTATACGTAGGATACTGGTATAGATAAGAGTGGTTGCAACGATGGTGTTATTCACATTGACCAACTCTTTTAATGTCCTCTTACGACCAACTTCCCGTTACAACCACCCTTCCACTTTCGCCAGTAACTCCAGTTCCTTTTATCAGTACCCAATTAATTAATTATATGTATTTTCAAAACTTTTTTATCAATTTTAATTTCAATTTTCTATTTTTGAAGATCATCATAAATCTGAATAAAGTTTCTGCCGATTCCATCAATTCGACTAATTGATGGAATCGGCAGAAAGTTTGCTCTTGCTCAAAAGTCGAAAAATATGGAACAAAAAATATAGCGTCTTGGCTGATTTATGGAAAAAGTCGCATTGACGTATAAATTCCGGAAAGAGCGGTATAAATATATTTACGCCAGAGCACGCCACTTCGCTCACAACCATTTATAATTATGATGCATTACATATATGTATATCAAGAATAATTTTCTCTACACAAAATACACGGTAATTTATAAAACCCAACTAATTATGAAAAATTATAAATAGGTTTTTTGATATCTATAAATACTCGTAAGGTATATGTTGATTTATTTTAACGACCGCTCTGTACTCAGGACATTGTTGCTTGAATATTTTTGATTCATAATTTAGGTAGGAAACTACCTATAAAGAATTGTGAATTAGCTGCATTATACGCTGTATAAATTAACTTTTTTATAAGGAATGGTTTATACATATATGCATGTGTAACACATTAAACGCATTCTCGAAGTGCCGTAACCAAAAATTCGGTCTCTACCCAGATTGTACACAACATAAATATGTATGTGAAGTGAGTGGGTTCAGTTTCCAAAATTCACTGTCTGCTGTAAGTCACCCTGGTGAGATGGTTGTGTTCTGTCCATCCATCTCCACGCATGGATGAACAGGTGTAGATGGTGTCCCTGTCCTCCCAGTGTGTACTCCCGTAATTGGAGAACTTCACTGTATGCTGTAAGTCGTCTTGACGAACTGTTCTATCTTCGTATCCTGTCTCTGTACACAGATGCACAATAGAAAGAGGCGTTCCTGTGTGTACATAGGACAGCTAGTACACAATCCGTCGAGAGTAGAGAAGAATAAATATTGGTTTTGAGATTTATCTGCCTAATTTTTTATAAAACTGGGAACAATTTTTCATTTTAGTTATTGAATCTGTATACGCAGAAAACTAATTTCTAATTATGCTAAAGATCCAATGGATTTGCACTCTGTGGAAGAAATTAAAAGAATACACTGTCATACCCAAGCGCGTCAAACCTACACTGTCATACCCAGGCGCTTTGAACCTATATTGAAGTATGATTTTTACTTCTTCTTCAAATGTAGCAAATTTATTTTGTGGTAACATAATTATAATTAATATAAATTAACTTTGTTTAAAACACTTATTTATTGAAAAAAATCAACATGTTTCAAAGCCAATGGCTTCTTCATCAGGAAAACAAAAATTTATAATTTTATAATTATAATTTTATAATTCTGCAGCCTGATTTCTAGAAGGAGTTCAATAATTTTCTAGAGCATACGACAGTTAAATTATTTTTATATGTATGTATACAGGGTTATTTGTAAAACATTTTTTGTTTTCCTGATGAAGAAGCCATTGGCTTTGAAACATGTTGATTTTTTTCAATAAATAAGTGGTTTAAACAAACTTAATTTATATTAATTATGATTTTTACCTTTAACTTTTTTTTTAATTCGATATTGATGTGACAGAATATTATTAAAATTAAAATGAAGAAAATTAAGTAGAATTGTAGCAATTAGAGTTCATAGATAATTTGAATTAACAAAGACAGTAAATTCATTCATATTGTAATGTGTGTTAATGTAATTTTTTTTTTCACATTTAAGATTGATTTGGAATATGTTTTTTGTTGTGACTATAACTTCTAACTAACTAATGTACCTAAACAGAAAAAGTACATTATTTTCAAAGGCTAGTAAATAACTATCCTGATTTCAAATGTCTGTCTGTTTACTCACTGGAATTAGGCTGGAATTACAATAAGAGCAGTGATGATGATAACTAACCGCTAATGAGGCCCGGGCGCCCGAGTGTGACAAGTCAAGCAGCGCGCGGCTCATTTTACAAGCAAGAGTCTTTATTAATTATTATTACGCCCGCGGTTTTAATTGGAACAATACGATTATAATTGTGAAAAAGATATACCTCGTGATTATTGGAATATCACAAGATATATCTTTTTTTTTCAGAAAACATTTTTAGATAAAAGTCATGCTTCAATATATACCTCTGGTCTTGTCAGTAAATAGTAAATATATATTTTTTGAGTTTGTGGTAGGTATACAATTTTTTTATAAGAATCTCATTAAGTATTTAGTGGCTGTATCAACATATGCTAAAGGTCTCCTAGTCTCCGACCACAATACTAAGTAAGACGCATCAATAAACCATGAAGCTCTATGAGTGAAAGGTGCACGCTCCGGGTACATTCTCCGCAATGAGAAATATTTTTTTTTTTTTTTTTACAGTTTTAATTTATTTTTTAAAAATATTTATTACATTAAACATATGCCAAACTGCACAGCAGTTTTACGGCATGGTTGCCTTCAATATTTGACAATAATTTTTATTTTATCGAGTGTTGCATATTTTTTTACAAGTGATACATGATATGTAATTATAAATTAATGTAAGATTAGGTTCATAGCTTTAATATATATTCTTTTAGCTTGTACTTTTTTGAAGCCAATGGAGTTTTTTTGTCTTGCATCATCTCAAAGAATTTTTTATCTAATTTATTAAAGATTCTTGGCACAATATATTCTCTTTTCCTTTCGCCATACACGTTGTTAGTGATTGGTATTCTCATTGTTCGTCCTGTCGATCTGGTTGCATAGTTATGGTGCGTGTCAGTGTGTATATTAATATTATTTATCATTTCTTCTAGTATTATATTATATTTTACTTTTTGATATGATATGATCTGATACAACTCATTATGCGGAGAAAGAGTAGAATGAGATTATTTTGATACATAACCTCAGATAGAATATTTAAATTAATTAACAGAATGGATAAACGGCACTGCAGTTTGGCCGCCAGCATTCGACAGAAGACAGAAAAAGTGCCTCGTAACTTTTAAGAATTGTTTGCGCTAAGATTTCAAATAGCGTGCGCGCGCGCACCTTAGAAGGAATTTCGTCATCATACATCAGATAAAAATAAATATATGTTTTTTTTTGTATTTTCAATAAGATACTAACAGAACACAAGGTACAAAATATATAAAAAAAACAATACATAACTTAAAAATGTTCTTAGGTTTTCACGGCCGTTCAGAATCTTCTGTGTATAGTTTTCTAGGATATTCTGCCGTGTACATGTGACCTCTCTGGCCAACGTTTCGGATCCCATTGCAGGGTCCATCATCAGGGCTGATGTGATGAGTGAGCGTTGAAGTGTAGGTTAATAATAAGTGCAAGGCAGTACTTAACCTACACTTCAACACTCACTCATCACATCAGCCCTGATGATGGACCCTGCAATGGGATCCGAAACGTTGGCCAGAGAGGTCACATGTACACGGCAGAATATCCCAGAAAACTATACACAGAAAATACATAACTTTTTCACACTCAACTCAATATCCCAATTACAAGTATCTTCGGCCTGCTCTAACAAAATGCATATCAAACATTTTAATTTCGTTGTCTGTCCGTCTGTCCGTCGTAAAGTCCGTATATTGCTGGAAATAAAACTTTAGATAATTAGAGTGTGACACGCAATCAGCGCGAGGTATATGTTGCGCGCTCACGCCAGGAATGTCGTTATTATTATTCCCCATGAGTATTCATGGGTGTACGGCTAGTATTCAGTATATCAATGTGATGCGTTCATGTACGAATTGACATAACTGCGCGTGAGCGATAGGCGTGAACAGTGCAAGTGGTGAATAAGCAAACAAAATAAACAGTTAGTGTATATTATAGATATCTCACAGAGACGAAACTGTATTAATTATGGGAAAGTAGGTATAGAAGTCATTTTTGGGTGTACACAGGACTTATGACCTGTCTTTTTATGGTTGGCTTAAGTGATCTTTACACAATTGTAACATTCGCCATTTCCACCCATGATAGAATATACCATGCTTATTCATTTTTTGGAAGTTGTATATATGTTCAAATTGCGTGGAGAGCTTTCATATATGAGTTGTAAGCGCCTTTTCCATGCGGCCTGTACAAAGCCATTTTCATTCCCCTAAATCCCCACAGATGTCGCTAATGAGAAAATCTACATTGATTTTTTTTTTTTTTCGGAATTTTGTGAGCAATATACTTTATTGTAGGTCAGGTCATGAGTCCTGTGTACACCCAAAAATGACTTCTATACCTACTTTCCCATAATTAATACAGTTTCGTCTCTGTGAGATATCTATAATATACACTAATCGATTAATAATGTCTCTGTGACATAAATCCAGCACTGTTCTGAAAGATTTGAACAAACTCAAAATATTCTGAAAATAAACAGTTATTGAATGCATCCCAATTTTACGGACGAATTACGAATTTAATGTCTTGCTTGCAATGTGCCTTGTTATATATTAGAAATTCAAATACATTCATTTCAAAGAATACCGGAATTTTCGCCCTGAAATTTCTTTTGAAAAATATGTAGTAGATTACTCATGCAGGGTCGGGTTGGTACGTGCATATAACACGGGCGGTCAGCGGTCCGTCGGACAAAGCACTATAATCCTGCGCTTTCATACTCTGCCGCAGAGGACCCCGCGCGCCTGCGCAGATCTCCTGGACGACTCGGCACAGCTTCCAGGACTCGAAATGCCGCCGAGTGACGTACACAGTATACAGGCTGATTTATAATTCTGCAGCCCGATTTCTAGAAGGAATTGAATAATTTTCTAGAGCATACGAGAGTTAAATTATTTTTATATGTATGTATACAGGGTTATTTGTAAAACATTAATAACCTCGCAGGACTATATTCCTGCCTTGATTATGGGTCGAAAATGTTCAAGCTATTATGATCTAATATCAATAGTTAAGGAGATATGTGACATCAATGTTTGCATTTTTTTTTTCAATATTCCTGACTTATTTTTTTGTAAAACGTTGGACTATCATTACAGTAACTTATATCGAATATGAAAAATTCATTCTCTTTAATACAAGTCAAATAAAACATAAAAACCTTCGAATTCCAGTTGGAAAACATTCCAATTGGAATTTTTCAGGGTTTTTATCATTTTATTTAACTTGTATTGAAACCAATGAATTTTTCGTAATCGATATGAGTTACTGTAATGATAGTTCAACGTTTTACAAAAAATACATCAGAAATATTGAAAAAAAAATGCAAACTTTGATGTCGCATATCTCCTTAACTATTAACATTAAGTCATAATAGCTTGAACATTTTCGACTCATAATGAAGGCAGGAATATAGTTATGCGAGGTTATTAATGTTTTACAAGTAACCCTGTATATGTCGTGAAAACTAAGTTACTGGATTTGTCCACACAGGGATAATTGGATTTAATTATTTAGAGAGCTCCCAACCCATAAAATGCTAAAAATGAAGTATGTACGGGTTTGAACAGCTCAATGCGATACCTTGTGTGCTGAAAACGTCCAAGCCCTAAGTGATATAGTTTAAAAAAAAATATACATTATTATTATTAAATTAGAGTGAGACAGAGGACTTAACCTGAAACTTCGACAGCGACTGGTCAAATGTTATATATGGTCAGTCCTGCTGTACGGAGTGGAATCGTGGACCCTCAAAGTGAGTAGCATGAACCGGCTGGAGGCGTTCGAAATGTGGATACATCGGAGAATGCTCCGGATACCCTGGACGGATATGGTCAGCAACACAAGAGTTCTTCAAAGAGCTAGAGTGAATAGAGAGTTGCTGACAAATATCAAAATCCGAAAGGTATCGTATTTGGGTCATGTGCTCAGAGGAGAAAAATATGAATTGCTCCACCTGATTCTTATGGGCAAGATAGAGGGTCGTAGAGGTGTTGGAAGGAGACAAATTTCCTGGCTCCGCAATATACGCCACTGGACGGGCATAAGAAGTGTTGGAGAGCTGTTTCGTGCTGCCCAGGACAGGGACGCTTTCTCTCGGGTGATAGTCAACGTTGGGGGGACCTGACATGACACCAAAAGAAGAAGAAGAAGAGACAGAGGTACATTGAGAAAACGATGTATCATTGAATGAAAACCCGAGAATTTATGTGATAGAGGGTGATTATATATGTACTATGTATAATAGTGTCAGTAAAAAAAAATACATCATTTATTTTGATATTTTGAGTTATATAAAACACCCTGATGATGGAAAGGTTTTTCCGAACGTGTAGGTGTAATTAAAATAATATATAAGTGGATTTAAACAAATACTTAATAAAATAAAATTAAAATTAAAATGTCAATCTACAAAGTTGCTCAAACAATTGAAAAGATATAGTTTTTTTTTAATTTAATATTTTTCTTACCACATCACGGCCATTAACTCTTACAAAAAAAAAAAATTCTTCAAATTTATAAATCCTTGGCATACAAAAATATTGGTTAAAATATCCTTGTGGTATGGACGCATTATGCAACTTTTAAATTCTACTGTTACTAAACGATAATAATTTTATTGAAAACATCTAAGCGGGTTGAACATTTTCTACGCCTCAGACAATAGTTTTTGCTTCATCCTTTATCAAATTCATAGAACATAGAACCCACATAAAAAAGTAAGTACTGTTTTTTGTACATTTAGACTTTATAGTAAAAATCCAACCCGTAAAACGCGTCATATCTTTGTAAATTAAAGTTTTTTCTTATAATTATACTAAAAAATACATCTCTACAGTGAGCCCTATCTAAAAAAATAAGCAATAATGAATTAAATATTGACTTATTAGGTTTTCGTAGGTTACAATTTTTAGAAGACATTTTCTCAATTCCATGTTTTTTGGGTTCGATGCTTTATACATAACTACGTCCAATTATTAATTAAGAAAAATTATAGTTAAAAATTAAAGTGCCACAGAGACAAAACTATTCATATGAGAATGCATGGAAGTCTTTTTATAGGGTGGCCCAGGGCTTACGACCTGTATGAGCTGGCTTAAGTGATTACTCTACACAATGCAACCACAATAATACCACCGGTTCCGTTTCGAGACATCAGATTTGTCAAATATTTCCACACGGACACCTCTTAATGTACGTTTGTTTTATTTGATGGAAATAAGAAAATATTGCATGTCTGTATATATTTATGTGAGACGCTATATTTATTGTTAATAATATTCGCAATGTTGACAGACCACGAGGCTCAATAACTGTAGCGAAACATTACAAAAAACCTAGACATCACATAGATGTATTGTGATCTCGCCGAAAATCAGAACCCCCGGTTTGACAAGCCAACGTTACAACCATCGCACCACAAGCGCCGCGAATAAGATCTGTCGAAACTAATTTAATTGTCCGCCCTTATTATCGCTTATCAACATCCACGTCCCAGCAAGAGCTACGAGAACACAATGCATCTTCCACATTCCTGTTGCTCGTACCAATTCCGGATTACGCTCCCCCATAGTGGGAATGTGCCGAGCCTACAAAGATTATTCACTGACATTGTCATTTATCATGCGTCTCTGTACCACCTCAGATTACAAGTGAACAATTAAATTAATATTTGATTAATAATTAAATATTGATTCAATACTGCGATGCAAGATATAAATAAACTTGGACTTACCTTAATGTATATTTTAATATTGTTATTTGCTTTATTATGTTTTATTCACTACTGTTACTATTTATGTATTTTATTTTAACCTGCTTATATTATTATTATGTACTACTTCAAAATTATTTCCATGTGAAATATGTTATGATATAAGTTAATAAGTTCATTACTATCTTTTTACACTCTCATACATTTATACATATCATTTTCTTATATCTGTTAATATTTCTAAACAAATTAATAAATAAAAATATTATTATTACGAAAAGAGAAGAAATAACCCACTGATAGTTATAAAGAGAACGATTATTAAAGTAATAATAAAAAAAAAACAACTTTCTTAACACTTTCTTCACTAAATTCCCAGTTCTATTAAATAAATAAATAAAACTATGTATACGATGTTATAATAATAATAATAATATTGGATTATTTATATAGCGTCATTTTTGTGAAAATTTCACCTCAAGGGCGCTTTACACACAAAAAACTCTTACATACTAAAATCATAGAATCACAAAATGAAAAAGAAAAGAGAAAGAAAAACAGTTCAAAACATAAAATAGTAAAAAAAAAAAACAACGTTAAAAACAACAATATTAAAAAGGTTCTGGGAAAGATTTTGTAAACAAGTGCGTTTTAAGTCTTTTCTTAAATAAAGTCTCTGAATCCGTGTTTCTTATCAGGGAGGGCAAAGAGTTCCACGCTTTGGGGCCCGCCACCGCAAATGCCCGTTCGCTGAACCTAGTTTTCTGGAACTGACTTGCCGGTTCCACAATCCTTCCCACCGCTGAAGTAGACGCTGACCTAAGAGTTTGACGTCTCCCATTTATGTTGTCTGGAATACAGAGCTCCTGAAGATACAGAGGCGCCATGTTATGAGTTGCCTTGTACATCAACCAACACAGTTTGAACTCTACTCTTTCAGGAAAACGAAGCCATTGCAATTCTCGCAGAAGGGATGTTATGTGCGAGAATTTTGACGTTCCATATATGATCCGTACTGCAGCGTTTAGAACAGATTGTAGTCTATCAAGCTGAAACATCGGTAGGCCAGCGTAGATATATATAATATATATGTTAAATGTTATATAATATACATGTTAAAATAAGATATTCATAATAGCCTTTATTATTTATTATTCAAAATATCGCATTCATTACCCAAAATACTACGGGAAAAGTTGGATACCTCATTTCAGTTGACAATAATTTGTCCTCTCATCACTCTAGTAGCTGCGGCATTCAAATTGTGACCCACACATTCTGTTGTACATTATTGTTTGTCTGTGTGGGCGGTTGTGGTCTCTAGGGCACCCGGGGTATTCATTTTGCAAGCGTAAAACAATGCCTTTAAAACCCATTCATGTATTACCGCTTCAAGTGTTGGTTCAAGATATAATAATTTCTAAACAGCCTTTGTATGTATTATTGAGTCCTACTTTTCCATAGACATTCTCTCACCTATTATTGTTTCAACCAGTGGTCCAACCGTTTTCTTCGTTCAGATAACAAATATAATAATAAAATTCCTGCGCTACTCGGTAGAGAAGAAATAGAGGGATGTAAACTAAGGCGAGACAAATGAATAAAAACAAAATGAAAGATCTATTCGAAACTCTTGAAAAGGCAAGAAAAAATCTTAAGTTACTACGAAAGTATTGACGAGTTGACCATTGATGCTTATATCAGAGCATAGAGCGCGTAAAGTAGAAATCCAAAGACGAATTGAAATGTTAAAATCATTCATGAACAATTCAGAATATTTTGAGTTTGTTCAAATCTTTCAGATTTGAACAAACTCAAAATATTCTGAATTGTAAATACTGGTAAAAAAAAGGAATTTAACAAAAATTGGAAATAATATTTCCTGGCGTATCCTAGTGTAATGCAAGTATTCGGATGAATTTCATTACACACAATAAAGTATATTGCTCCCAAAATTCCGTAAAAAAAAAAAAAAATCAATGTAGATTTTCTCATTAGCGACATCTGTGGGGATTTAGGGGAATGAAAATGGCTTTGTACAGGCCGCATGGAAAAGGCGCTTACAACTCATATATGAAAGCTTTCCACGCAATTTGAACATATATACAACTTCCAAAAAATGAATAAGCATGGTATATTCTATCATGGGTGGAAATGGCGAATGTTACAATTGTGTAAAGTGATCACTTAAGCCAACCATAAAAAGACAGGTCATAAGTCCTGTGTACACCCAAAATGACTTCTATACCTACTTTCCCATAATTAATACAGTTTCGTCTCTGTGAGATATCTATAATATACACTAATTCATTCATGAACAGTTTAACGAAAATGTGAACAAAACGGCCATTCTAAAATGAACCGTAATCTGGTAATATCTCTGGTACTCCCGAGGGAAGATATTGGATGCCTTCGAGACGGTGTTCTAGAGTTAAATTATACTTGCTATTAATTAATTAACAAAATAGTATCTACACATTATCGAAGCCTTTTGAACATTTTACGTGAGATTAGAATTAACTGAACTATTCTTGAATAAACCGTAATCATTTTCCGAACATCGGCGAACCTACATTGTGTATATAAGTGATGGCGGCAGTGGGCACTTCAGAAACGTTTGACAACGACACACGATCATAGAAGTTTGCGCATTGGGAACCCGCGCGATACCATAGACAAGAGTAAGCGAAATATAAAAGTGTCTATCTACGTATTATTAATATTTAAAGCATTAACTTTGTGGTTTGACATTATAACAGATTGTTAGTTAACTTTTAACTTGTTGAGGGCCGTAAATTTTCTGAATTTTTTGTGATTTTTCTTTTTACGAAAAAACCATGAAAACATGCGTATATTAAAAAAAAACACACACATTCATATTATTTTATCGTAAGTGTAGAAATGCAATGATTTTTTTTATCATTTAAGTAAAAAAAAATCTTTTTTTGAATTTCCATAATGTTGCCAGCGCAATATTTTCTGAAAAATAATAATTATTTTTTATTTGTTTATTAGAGACAACACTACTATTAATAATAATAATCTTCTTCTGTGTGGTATATTTTGTTGCACGGCACGGCACACGACGGGACATCGCACTCATAACACATAAATATGATACACTTTCACACACACACATATTTCAAATAAACGCAACAAAATTGCGTGTATTTTTGTTAATAAATCACTATTAGTATTCAATTGAATCATAAACCAACAAAAACTGACAAATATCGCAAAACATATTGTATATATTTGTATATACGTGTACAAATAAATCGAAAATCGAAAAAAATAAATCGTATTTCCCGCGCACATTGCGCGTGACCTTACGATGGAATATTTGAATTTCGATTGCACAACACGCGATCGGAGCACCATCTATAACAATTCTATACGATTTTGACGGCAGAAAAACTTCTGTTTTGATTGTTGATTTAAAATATAATCCGTGATGTTTTTGAGTTGAAAATGGAACGACAGGTCACAACAGGATTTCTCTATTGGGAAAAAATTACATTTTTCAAATTCGATACGCGGCCGTCGATAAATAATTTATTTTGTGCCTGTCGCATATATGCGACGCGGCCCAGGGGGGGTTAAAAACCACTACCAGATTTTAGGTCTACCGGTTTCGAGACGTACCCGTCTCTTCGTCAGGACCAACACTACGCCACTACATTCACAATACTACATACCTCAACCATAGTATTGTTACACTTCCACCAATAATTGATCACATGCGTGTTAGTCTTGTCAGGGACAAACATGCACTGTGCATGTTTGTCCCTGACAAGACTAACACGCATGCCAAACAGTGTGTCTATCTACGTATTTGTGAAATATTCAAGAGTGACAAATAGTAGAATTACAAAATTAGCGTGAATTAAAAAACGGTGCTCCGATTAAATTCATGTCCAGTGATTTAAGGCAATTAATAAAACTTTGTGTTGCTGTTTCTAGGCCATTTGTCAACATCGGTAGGATACATTTATCGAACATTTTTCTTTTCAGGGATTTCTTTATTTTCAATCCCAAAAGGTTGTCTGACGACATTGTCCAGCAAGCAGGAAGAACCTGGAGGCGAAGGGGGAGAAACAGACATGAGTGGAAGAAAATGGAAGAATCCTACATCCAGTAGTGGAAGGAAAAAGGCCAAGCAAGAAGAAGAAGAATAAAACTTTGATTAATTTCAAGTGTTTCATTTGTCTCCTACAGCCTCCAGTCCATGACAATACATGGACGAAGAGACTATATTCGAGGAGTCTAGAGTTACCAAGAGACTTTCGACAACATGCAGAAGGATTCTTGCACAGATACTTAGGACATATTGCCAGAAAAATCACCGAGAATTTCAAGAATTTCATGAACACAAGGACAGTTGTGGAAAAGCGAGCAAAGTGATAGTCTCCTACAAGATGGATCGACGAAAAGAACTGACAAGATCCTCTTTACTTACTTGTTCACCATCACGCCGTTTTCCCGCGGGGGTATGCAGAGAGGATAGAGCGCCACACTATTCCGTCCTGACACACAATTCTCGCCTCATCCACATTCATTCATCTTCGCATCATTGTTGGGGCTCCTAACAGGGCTGTCCTTCAGTATCTGGTTAATTAGTTAATCCTCTTAAACACTGCGATTAACATTAGCTTTAGGCTGAGAAGAATAGAGATGTCTTCTATACCAAGCTCCAGATAAATACGACGCCAAGGATGGGCATATATACAACATAATTCAAATAATTACCTACCTCTGCACACATTCCTATACACATAATTCGTATCTCTATAAATTGACTCCAGTGTAATAAAGGTGTTTTCTTTAGAGTCGAATAACTTTAAATTGAAATAAAATACAAAAAAATATTTTTAGTATACATTAAATTGACTATATTTGACAGATAATTTTATGACATTAATATTTAAATATAATTTTGGGTATGTGGCCGCCGTGGCTGGTGCGAATATGGCGTAATTTGGAGGTTCAATTTACACACACTCTTCGCAGTTAATCAGGTTATATTTCGGCAATAATGCTTCGAATCTTGGCTTCAAAGAGCTCAATTGTTTCTGGTTTATCGGCGTAGACATCAAATTTTACATATCTCCAGAGAAAATAATCTATTGGCGTCAAATCAGACAGTTAACGTTGAAAAAATATCCTTTATTTAAATATATTAATATTGTATATTCTAAAATATAAAATAATAATTAAATCTATGTAGAGATAACATTGTACGCTTTTCGTCCAAATTATTTATATCAAATGTAATTTTTATATTCCGCCCCCAATTTGCCGCCCTAAGCCCACGGGACGTCCTGTCACCAGCAATGCCCGCTGATCGTCACCGCCCTTCCCGTCGGAGGGGCTTCGTGCTCTGGTTACAGTTCTCAAGTCCAAAAACGAAAGTTGGGAGACAATGCCAAGTGGTTCGGAAAATGATTCCGAGTCGTGTTTATTCAGCGGCGTACCACGCACCGAGCCGGGTAATAATATACCATATTTACTTTTCTCGCTCAAGTCCCGTTTGCCCAACAATCATCCGTATTCTGAAAATAACAATGTCTGCATCTTTAAGATCTTTATCCCAACACTTAATAGACGATAATAAAAAATAAAAATGTCCAGAGCGAGTTTTGTAATTCTACTGCTCAAATACACTGTATTAAAAGATGATATAAGAAAGATTGTTTCTTACAAACGTGTTAATTTCTTCATCCACAGCGTCCAGATGAAATATCATGGCTAAACTTGTCATCACCGCGTTACCGCGTATTCAAATCTTCCCATCTTGACATTTGACAGATAACAATTTACATCTTTCGCCCTCCCCTATATCTATCTCATGTAGAAACTTACAGAAACAAACACCGACGTAAAGCTATGTCTCGTTTATTTTTTATTTTTATTATCGTCTATTAAGTGTTGGGATAAAGATCTTAAAGATCTAGACATATCTGTCAAATGTCAGGATGGGAAGATTTGAATACGCGGCAACGCCGAACGCGGTCATGATAAGTTTAGTCATGATATTTCATCTGGACGCTGTGGATGAAGAAATTAATACGTTTGTAAGAAACAATCTTTCTTATATCATCTTTTAACACAGTGTATTTGAGCCTTAGAATTACAAAATCCGCTCTGGACATTTTTAATTTTTATTATCGTCTATTAAGTGTTGGGATAAAGATCTTAAAGATCCAGACATTGTTATTTTCAGAATCGGACCGAATATAAGATATTTATGTGCCAGTGGCGTGAAGTAAGCAAGGCCATTAATAAATTAAATTTACCTGTAATCTGTAAATAATATTTATGATGCGAATATTTTCTTAATTGTATTGTAATAAAAATGTCACTTTTGACCGCGACCACTTTTTTTCCCAAGGGAAAAATATATCGATGTGATATATTTCAGATATATATCAAGACAAGTTTATTTAGTTGAAATAAATCTCAGTGCTAGATCTAAGTGTTGAAATTTTGATGTTGGAATAAACTCATAGATCGGCTTGAGTTTGCTAGAAAATGACGAAAATTTAAGTTCATGGCGCTTGCTAAGTTGACATTTTAAAGTACAAAAGTGTTTTTTTATGTGCATTTAAAATCTTTATTAAATACATTTAATTTTTTTAATCTTTTTCATCTGCCTGCCTGCGTCCAGTATTGAACAAAAATTAATTTTTTTCGCATTCCACAGCTCCTCGTCTCTCGCGCTTTGCTCAACAGCTGAGGTGTGATGTTTTTTGACAACTCATCTTTCAGTTGAAATCAATATAAATTACTATGATGGTAGTCTAAGGTTTTTCAAAAGATAAGCCAGATATATTGAAAAAAAAAATTTAAATTTTGATATCGGTTGTCTCCGTAACTGTCGATATTTCAACCATAGTGTAAAGAATATTCTATATTCAAAATAATATGTGGGGTATAAAAGCAAAGGTAACAACAATATATAAAAAAAAAAATTAATGCAATCATCGAGGATAACTAATTTATAATGTACTAAAGTCGAGATTTTATAGGAAACATAGCCTATAAATTTAATAGAGAACATGATTGTGAAAGGGATAGATATATTAAATCTAGAATTCAGTACGTTTTGAATTAGTTATCCTCGGTGACTGCATTCCAATTATTTTTTTAATTTATTGGGTATTGCTGCCTTTGCTTTTATACCCTGCATATAAAGAAGACTCTCCTGAGACACCCTGTATATTTAAATTTAAAAAAATAATTACCCCTGTACAATTAGTATTAAGAAAAGGCTAAGATATTTGTAAATTGATATTTTCACTGTTCATACTTGATCCCTTGACAGTGTAGTGATTGCGGTGATTAATATCTCCGACAAGAAGATTTTTATTATATTTATTTAACCAAATTTATAAATATTTTTACAGCCGAAAAACATATTCCGTGCAGTGGCGTAGTGATAAATGTGTCTGAGACATGTAACGCATTTCTTTATTTGAAAAATAAGAAATTGGGCAATCAAGATTTGAATCTGTGAGCGCAAAAAATAAGAAGAATACCTAAATTTATTGTTTAAGTTTGCAACTGTGGCGGGTGGCTGAGGGACGGTTGGGGGTGGTGGGGGGTGCGGGATGGCAAAGGGCGTGACATATTTCACGCAAGTGTTGCCGTATAAATCTGCCACTGTCCCCCACCCCAGCTCCAGACTCCAGGGTAAATCTACCGCTTGTTATTCCGTTTGATCTGTTCTTGAATCAGGTTACAATTGTGGATTCGTTTGTTTTAATTTATTGGGAAAATGTTTTCATTTATAAGGTTTTTGTAATTACTCCTCAGCCAAAACAGCGTTAGGAATTATTTAGAACCTTACAGGAGAGCAATAAGTCTGATTTAGTTAAAATTTAGTGAATATTTATTTTATTATTAATTATCAAACGATTACCATCTTTGTTTATTCTAAACAAAGATGGAAATCGTTTAATAATATAAAATCAGACTGACAGAACTTTCTTTTGCTCTCCTGTAAAGTTCGAACTATTCACAAACGCCCTTTTGGCCGCCACCCTCGATATATACCACACATAAAAACTATTTTTGAACAAAGTTTTGATATTATCTTACAAGCTTTTTGAAGTGAAAGTTCTGTGAACACGTTAGGGTAAATTCAATCGGTCAAAGTTCACACGGATTGATTTATTAATTTATAAGCTTTTGGGACTTTTATGTGGGAGGATTATTATTAACAAAACGAAAGTACTGGGTTTAAAACCACTATTTATTGAATTCTCAACTTGTTACGGGGCAAATCGTCGCTTCGTCAGAATACCATGCATAGCTACAATTAAAATTGTTTGTTCGTTAGAAATATTATGGAGTTGAATAACTACTTAGGGACTATTGTGAAAATATTTGCAAAAAAAATATTTGATAATTAATAATATTTAATTTATTATTAACGACTTTTCTTATCTCTAAAATTTACGAGTATGTGTGTATTTTAATTGTAGTGTACGTTTTATCCTGATCAGGGAATATGATCCCGAATCCCGGAAATCCGAACGTTTTTTCTGGTCCCACAATATTTTCCGGGATTGAAAACCTTAATACCGAAATTTTAGGGATCAATACAAAAAATTATATTAAAAGAGAAGCGGCCCAGAATTATGAAATGGCTAGCGCGCTTTGTGCCGGTCGGGTAGAGATGTCATTCGTCGGTCAGTTCACTGATTGTGTTCGAGTCAGCGGGCAATATGTGGTGCTAGCCGTAAACCCGTGAAAAATCACGGGAGATAATAATTGCAGGATGTTGAAGCTGAAAATTTATGAAGAGAAAATCATTTGTTTTTACTCCCTTTATATTAACTCGTGGCGTCTGATTGCTTGCCGTCAACAAAAAATTTTGGATCGATTTTTGACCCTTTTCCCGTGATCCAGTTGAGCTGAAACTTGGCAAGTAGACTCATGGCGACGATCAAGAAGATCTATCAAATTTTCGTTAAAAAATAAATTAATAATTAGAGTATAATTTCGGATTTTAGAAATTTTATTGGTTTTTTCAAATTGGAATAATTAGAAAAGTTTGATTACGGCGGCCCGATAACGTCGTGGAATATTTTCTAAATTTGAATTACTCCGTCGGTATGCATAATAGGTACCTCACTACGAATGTCGAAAATCTAAATTGACTGACAAATGTTTTTAGAATTTAATCTTCAAAGTATGAAGTGTCTTATCAAAGCTCAAAACATCTGACATTTTATAAATATATTAAATTACTGTAAGTTTAGTTATATGTTTTAATTCGTCTTTAATTGTTGTTATATTTTACAAAGAAAGGGAGTATAATAAAAACTTCGTTTTTATGGGTTACTTTTTTTTAAATTACCTTTTTTCGCTTAAACCTAAAACTAATTTCAAATTAACTTACAAAGTAATTTCATCAATTTAAAATGCATATTTACAACAACGGCTCTTTAATGACGACGTTTTTGGTAAATGTTCGTTACTGATCGTAATAATATTATTATCATCATCATCTTCATCCCCTTATCCTAGTAGGATCGATATCCAAAGACTCGACAAGGTGCTTCCATATTCCCGTGTCTCGTGCTGCTTCCGTATGAGTTAACCATTCTAGAGCCATTCTGTTTTCAAATGATGTAACATTCAAATAATAACATTATTATAATAGTAATATTAATATAAATATGTCATGACCGTGTAGTTCAGTGGCACGATGCTTGCATGTGGCCTGAGCCGCGCGAAGATTAACGTGTCACACTCGCTGCCCGCTCCTCATTAGCGGCTAGTCATTTCAATTCATTGCAGTGTTGTTGTAATTCATACTGTGTACTTATTACTATAAAGTCTCGTAATGACGGACGTACGTGTATATTGGAAATTAGGAGTTGATAACTATGAGTAGCTATGTAATGTTACTTAATATAGATTTGACTGAATATTATTATTACTTCCTTTCTTTTAACTCGTAGCGTCTGCTTGTCTGCATGTCGGCTTGTCTGCCGAAAAAAAATTGAATCGATTTTTAACGCTTTTCCCGTGATCCAATTGAGCTGAAACTTTGCAGGCAGACTCGTGGCGACGATAAAAATGATCTAACAATTCTTTTTTTTTTTTTTTATAATTTTAGTATAATTTTGGATTTTTCGAAATTTCAACGATTTATATATTGTTTAATTTTCGAGTTTAATTTTAATATATTGTTTAATGAAGTAGGCGCGAAACCTGTTTCAATGAGAAAGGGAGTATAATAAAAACATGGTTTTTATGCGTTTGTTTTTTTATAAATGATTTTTTATTCATTTAATTATGACATATGGATTATGGCCAAATGTATAAACCATTCAACTGCGATTCGAGGTCCCAATCTAAAATATATATATATATATATACATATATATTAGGTCCTTACATATGAAATTGGCGTTTTGCCGTACTGGCAAATTTGATCTCAAATATCTTCTCTTTGGTTAGGAATTCCAAATCCAAATTTATACAGCTATTTACTCATATATTTGTGTTTTGAAAATTATAATTCATTTGTTTTTTCCTCAATTGTTTTTTTCTTTGCATCACTCAGTTTACAAAATGAAAAACTTGAAATATCGCGTTATTTACGAGTACGAGTTCCACCGTGGCACCAGTGCTGCAGAAACGGCTCGAAGGATTAATGATGTGTATGGCGACTGTGCCGCAAAAGAAAACACGTGCGTTTTTGGTTCCAACGTTTTCGTTCTGGAAATTTCGACCTGCAGAACAAGCCCCGTGGCCGGCCGGAGACCAAAGTTGATAATGAAGAATTGAAGGCTATTGTGGAAGCGGATCCATCGCAAACCACATCCGAGTTAGCTGCAGGCTGCGGTGTTAGTGATAAAACTGTTTTAATCCACTTGAAGCAAATTGGTAAGGTGAAAAAGCTTGAAAGGTGGGTACCTCACGAATTGAGTGATGCAAATCAACAAACGCGCGTTGACTGCTGCGTTGCATTACTCAACCGGCACAATAATGAAGGGATTTTTAAATCGAATCATTACCTGTGATGAAAAGTGGATCCTGTACGATAATCGGAAGCGCTCATCGCAATGGCTGAACCCTGCCGAACCAGCCAAACCATGCCCCAAGCGAAAATTGACTCCAAAAAAGTTACTTGTGAGCGTTTGGTGGACTAGTGCTGGTGTCGTTCACTACAGCTTTCTTAAATCTGGCCAGACGATTACGGCAGATGTCTATTGTCAGCAACTGCAAACCATGATGGAAAAGCTAGCTGCTAAACAACCGAGGCTGGTTAATCGCTCTAGGCCACTGCTGCTTCATGATAACGCTAGACCACACACTGCACAACAGACGGCTACCAAATTAGAGGAGCTTCAATTGGAATGTCTAAGACATCCACCGTACTCTCCGGACCTTGCCCCAACAGATTACCATTTTTTTCGAAATTTGGATAACTTCTTGCAAAGGAAAAAATTCAACTCCGATGGGGCAGTCCAAACCGCCTTCAAAGATTTTATTGATTCCCGTCCGAATGGTTTTTTTAGTAAAGGGATCGATGAACTACCTATGAGATGGCAAAAGTGCATAGATAGCAATGGTACATACTTTGATTAAATAAATATATTATATAAAAAAAAATCGGCTTTATGTTCCTCCCATACTAAACGCCAATTTCATATGTAAGGACCTTATAATATATAATATATATATATATATATATCTATACGCTTGATATCCATTCCTCCCACAAGCATTGAGCCCGAAAGAACATTTCTGCTGCGTCTTTTAAACTGAAAAGCCATCTCGGTGATTCGAGTATCGATAACCTTGTTATGCTGAGAATATATTTCCAAAATTCTAAAAAAATATATACTGAAAAATCTTGTACATCTAATTTTGTGTTGTTTATTTTTAAAACTTAATGTGCCATATCAGGTACATATGTTTGATTAAGAATTTTAGAAATGAATGATAAAAAAATTATTAAAAAACTATCCCGTAAAAACCAAGTTTTTATTGCACTCCCTTTCTCATTGAATCATGTTTAGTGCCTACTGCACGCGTGTACATTACTCATTGTAGTGATTCCAATATGAAAAAACCATTAAAATTTCAAAAAATCCAAAATTATACTGTAATTATTAAATTTTTTAAAGAAAAATTTGTTAGTTCATTTTTATCGTCGCTACGAGTCTGCTTGCAAGGTTTCGGCTTGATTGGATCACGGGAAAAGGGTTAAAAATCGATCTAAAGTTTTTCCGCTACGAGTTAAAAGAAAGGGAGTAAAAATACATGGCAACATAAAAAATAATTAGGTAGATACATAATACAAAATTTAAATTCATTAATTTCAAACTTGTTAAACTTAAAACGTCAACACTGATGGCATTACAATGTTATACAATAACTCTCAAGATTGCCAACTCGCCAAGTTGCTTTTGATCGCCACATAAAAATTCTCAGGCACTCCATCATTTCTCTTCTAATTTTCTTCAACACGAATTTCGGATACTTCTCCAATACCACGATTTATTAAAATATACATATAACATTTATTAAATTTAAACACATGCATACAAAATAAGAAATCAGGTAAAAGTGTAAATCCCTCTTCTAGAACAAGATTTAGTAGTACCTTTTTGGAGAGGCACAGCGAATAAAATTTATGTATCAATTAAAAATAAATAAATAAAATAAAATAAAATTCATTCGCGAAGCAATATTCACATATTTTTTGAACTGCAAACCAAAATTAAAAAAATAACATTTTATAACAATTTACAATATGGTTATTGATACAACAATTGAAAAAACCTCTTTGTGTGGTTTTATACATTTCATTATTTCTTAATAAGTTATCACAGTTATGCCTCACATACATTTTATCATTTACGTTTCACCGTTGATTACATTTTTCTTTACTGCATTGTTTTTATTTTACTATTCTAAAAAGGTTGAAACTAGCGGTACATAATGGTTCTGGTACCGACGCTAATGTATGGAAGTAAAGCCTGGGGCTGGCAGAAGAGTAACGAAAGTAGATTGAATGCAGTGGAGATGAGGTCCCTTTGACGTACGTGTGGTAAATCCATGTATGATAGAGTAAAGAATGAAGATATTAGGAATGAATGTAAAGCTGATCGTAGCATAATACATAAAATAAAAATAGGGTCGCTCAGGTGGTTTGGGCATGTTGAGCGAATGAATGAGGAAAGAATGTTAAGAAAGATATATGATGTAAGTGTTGACGGCGCCAGAAAGAGAGGGCGACCACGGAAGACGTGACATGACCAGATTAACCATATACTGGAAAATGGTCCTGTTAGAAGCCTGAACAACCGTCGAGCTTGCAAACGAAGATGTATGAATGTAGACGAAGCGAAAGTTGTATGTCAGGACAGAAGAGTATGGCGCTCTATCCTCTCTGCCTACCCTCACGGGGAAACGGCGTGATGGTGAATTAGTTAGTTAGTTAGTTAAAAAGGTTGATTTACACGTATGGGTACTTCACTGTACTCACTACTCGACTTTTATCCAGGATAATCTGTATGTTAATTTATACTTGTATATCTACCCTTTTAAAATTATAACACAACAAATAAATAATAAAAAAAATAACACGTACGTATTCATATCTCCAAACGTTTTGAAAAATAAATCCTAGCATCACTGCGGGTGTAAAAAGAACGAGAAATGAAGGGGTTACTGTTCTTCCAACTGTGGTGTGCTAAATGTAACCAAATGATCACAAAATGGCAGAGCTGCGGGCGAAGGTTTTATCGCGGCTGTCGATTTCCTGCGGATAAAAGATATCGCGGGCCCGGGCTAACTTGATCGGTTATTTATCGCCTGCGAGAGAGCAATTTATAATTTCTTATTCGATATCGGCTCATCTTTAGTACAAACGACATTTGGGGTCGTTGATGAACATTTTAAATAGCATAATAATCAGACGCTTTAACATGTTTTAAAATATCATCTTTCATTAGTGAAATTGGTGACCAAATGTGTGCGCCACCGGAACGATATATTACATTTTTAATAACGAATTGGTTTACCTAAGAACAAGCATTTGATATTTATCGAAAAAAAATGAACTTTTGCTTTACCGAAACTGAAGTATCGTTCATTGTTATCTATCCCTTGACTCAATATCGGAGATAGTGTGCTGCACAGTATTTTATTAGAGGTTTCAACTTTCAGTAAAAAAAAAGGGTGCATTGGGTCGTATACAGTATGCCCGGTGGTGAGTGTCCGGTGATCGGTGTCGAATCCTTTATAGCATAAAATATGATAAAATTTTCATTGACAAAACATCCCCTATATATCATTTTTCTCCAGCCGTAATGAAATGAAAATGCTCTGTCAATTTATAATATCTACCCATGTAGAGGTCCTATAAATATCAAAAAGATCTAATTTAAAAGATTAAACAATAAGGATCAATATTACGTACACCAAAATTTAAAAAAAGAGACCAAAAGTAATTGTTAAAAAAAAAAAAAAATTCGAAAAAAGAACATGTTTTTTTTGACATTATACATAATTTTTAATTAAAATATCATCAATTATTAAATTCAAAGATTTCACCTTGCAGCAAAAAAAATATTTTGAAAATGATCGTATATTCATCATACTCGTAGCAGAATGGCCGAGAAAATTCGACAAATAAAATTAATTGATTCAATAAAAATTTATGTTTCGGTGAAATAATAGTCACGAATCTGCATACATTGTCGATGGCAAACTCCTTAAGAGGAGGTAGATTACTCCGGCAAATTGGCCAGTACCTACCAGTTACCACGGTAAAGATTTTTCTGATCCAGTGGACTTTTTTTTTGAAAAATTCAAATAAAAACGTAAAAAATTTAAATTTTGAATTACATTTCGCAAAATATTATTTTTACGCAATTTTTCACAAAACCCTCAGCAGCGCGGTAAGCGGACGCCGCTGACAATTGATGGCACCTGAGTCCTCCGGTCGGGTGAAAAATATAATGTTACCTGCGTATTTTAAAGGTCTGATTTGTCATCCCGGGTCTTGCGGCTCTGTCCGGGGCCATCTACCACCCCGGAGACATCACATTCGCCCGGCCGCCGGCACGTGCGCCGCTCATATGTTAATGGCTTTATTATTTCACGTGCGTAATCCCACACGTGGGACACGGCCCGCCGCAGGGTCGGGGGAGGTCATCGCCGGAGCACGGTTAATCCGAGTCATGGAAAGGAACCAAAATGTGGGCTTCGTGGCCGCATTAGTTTAACACGGTAATTCTCCCGTAATGTCAATTACTGGACGATTTTTTACTCGTGGCACTGTAGTATCGGCCACTGATGGATCTGTTTATTAAATATTTGTTTACATATTATCATAATGGCGGGTTTAATGCCTGTTGGCAATTTCTTTCAACCAACTACACAATTTAATTAAACATTCGACGTATTCTAGTCCAATCGCTAGCCAGGATTTAAAACTTAACTTAATCAACCAACCAGTTGACAACTGAAAATCAAGTGTGCCAGTGTGTTTTTTAATTGAAAATTGACATTCTTTTTTCGTACAAGTGCAATATATGACGTAGCCGAAGTTCTTTCTTTCTTTAAAGCTATAACCTTTCGGAATAGACATGTCAATCTGTTCCGAATTCGACGAAGCCGGGAGAGTCAAAAATTAGTTGAAGGTGCATCATACACTCGATCGACAACAAGCTCTGTAACACCAGGGAAGGACGCACGCTGTAAATACAATTTTCAGCTACAATAGCTAGTTGTTGGAGTGTATACTTTGAGTGTCTGGGTCAAGCGCTTCATCGGCGGAGATTGGGAAGGAAAATATTTATTTTTTAAATCCGACCCTCGTGCGATGGTGGCAATGCATCCGTCATTGTTACAACGAAAAAATTAGATCTATGATAACGAGACGAGTAGGAGACATATGAGGAAAAGGAAGGGTTAAGCATTGTTTTGGGAAAGATGAAAATTGCTTAGTCTGCTTTAGAAGATGATAGTTATGGTCTGTGTTAATGTGATGTCTGTGAGTAGATGATCCATAGCCTAGCCGACTGTACTTCGAACGAGGAGCTCAAGAATTTAGTATTATGAATGGGGATGGATAGTGAAGGGCTGTCGGCTGAAAGGTGTGGAAGGCCATGATTAGATAAAATGTTGAATTTAGGTTTCAATTACAGAGGTGAATAAGGATTGTAAAGGACATGTAAAGCGGAGATAAAACTTGGATATTATGTCGTTATTAGATTATATAGACCAATGGAGAAGATTGAAGAAAGATGAGATGTGATCGAATTTTATTACATTATTATTAACATCTATGCTTAGTTTCATCATCCGTGTGTGTAACAATTCAAAAATATTTCACTTTCAAGACACTACATTTCTCACATGTTCTTAGCATTCTGGAATATGCATCTATGCAGAATATGCATCAGGTCTGAAACCCAGGGCATGCAATACACAAAAGCAGAATCGAAAGTGTCCAATACAGATTCTTAAGGTACCTTAACATTCACTCTTTTCGATCTTATGTTAGCGATGAAGACTTCTTCTTTCTAACATAAGAAGAAAAATTATTTGATATACAGACTGACGGTTGACTTGAAGCATACGGCATAATCATAATATTCATAATATAAGTGTATCATGAAAAATTAGAATAGAGGGGAATGATGATAACAAATCTACCGTACTTGCCGTAAAACTGCTGTGCAGTTTGGCATACGTATCTAAGTAATAAGTATCAAAAAATAAAAAAATATGAACCAAAAAAATATATATATTAGTGCATGGATTCCAAAGTCAGCCATGTCGGAATACGTGACCCGCTGTAGTTCACGGCGTTTAAAAGCGAAATTGTGTAAACTCGGCTATATGGTAATGTAATCATGTAATGTAAACATGTAAACTACCACAGGAATAAAATTTCGCTTTTAAGCGAAGCCTATGTCACGAAGAATATATCCAGATTACCGTTAATAAATGAGATCTCGGTGTGGTAATTACGCGTGCTATTCAGGGAAGATAAATTGTCATTGCTTATGTTAAGCTATGATGCATAGGTATATAAAAATATACAGTGGTTATATATTTTACTACAGTACGGGGTTGGCTGGGGTCTATATTATTGTATTCTTCTGTAATAAACAGAAAGTTCTCAACACGTTGACATCTTCTCACGCATATCCGCGTAAAAGGCACACGTGACATAAAATCGCCGGCTAGTTATATTCTGCATTGGTATTATTATTGCTACCATGAGAGTGGACCCACCGCTTATCAAGGACTACTTTATAAGCTGTAGCTCCTATATCGGTTCTGCTCATTCGCCGCCTGGTTGGCATTTTTTAACGCTAAAAGGCCGCTGTGCGAGCCCGCTAAATATAGCGTAGCCAAATATTCTTTTGTTATTATATTATTGGTAAAATAAAAAAGGGTAGGCACTCTTGTGTTTCAAATAGATGCATGCATATTAATCATAAATAGAGACCGACCGAAACTATATTTTCTGCCGTAACCAAAACCGAATTTCGGCTTTTGTTCTAGTTTCAGCCGAAACCGAAAACGGAACCGAAACTTTTTTAAACATGTTAAAATAATATCCCGAAACCTAGTGTGCTTTTCCTAGACTTCTCATTGTTAAAAACACATCAATTTTTTTTTTTTTAAATTGAGGTGCGAACACGGAATACGTGTCACATCAATATTCTAACTATTTTCAAACTAAGCTAAACGCTTGTGCTATGAAAATAGGACTAACTTGCTGGTCTGGAGTGAGATTCGAACCCGCGACCTTTTAGATCACGAGGCAAGAGTCCTAACCACAAGACCAACGAGCTACTCTTATCCAAATATTTATTATTGAGTGAACAATTTTTAATAGACTTTAGAATAGCAATTTTAGATAGAAATCTTTTAAAGAGCAGTTTAAATAGCAATCTTAATATATAAACTTTCGTTTCGGCTGAGCGGAAGTTTCGGAAATTTTTGGCAAAAATTTTGAGGAAAAAAATCAGATATTTTTCGTCTCTGATAAATTTTGCAAAATTTTAATCATTACATTCCATCGAAATATTTCATTTAAACTTCAAAAATATCTTAGTTATTGTTTCTGCAGGAGTAATATAATTTTATTCGGACCTAATATTGTGCAGTGTCAAATTTTGGCGCAAAATTATTTATTACAAAGAAGAAAATCTATTTCCGTATGTGAATTAAATGTATCTTTAACGTTTACGAAAAGGTTTCCCAGGGCCTTGTCCATTAAAGGGTCGAAAAGGCTCACAACGAAAAAGGGGGAAAACACAAAGGCTGGTAAATCATTCCGTATCTGAGCTGCCGCACCATCCTAAAAAAACGATCCGTTATCAAATTTCTTGCATGGATATTTTGGACTATTTATAATTTGTACATCCAGCAGGTGAATGGGCTTATGTAAGGATTGCTACCTGCGGAGGCTGTACGAACTCAGGATGCTCCAGTCGGAATTTGCTGATGAAAATTCAAACACGTGTATTATTTAACACAAAAGGCTTTCAATAAAATAAATTCGGGTCTTGTTTCATTGGTCTGCGTTATCATGTCTTGAACGCTGTTATATAACATTGTACACTTCGTTAATTGTGATGTGATGAATGTTACATCAAATAAGTACTATTATTATAATAAATAATTTTAAATTGGATAAAATCATATATTTGTAGTAGAGAACTATTTGTAAAAATAAATTCTTTCTCTTCCTTTAAGTTTAGAGCAACCAGCGGTGTCCCACAAGGTTCTCATCTAGGACCTATCTTATTTTTATTATTTATTAATGACATTATTACTGTTTTTCATGATGTGAACATTTTAATTTTTGCTGATGACATGAAAGTGTTTAAAGTGATACGAAATATTCAAGATTGCCAAAAGATCCAACTTAATTTGGCCAATCTGAATTACTGGTGCAGTACTAATAAACTCCTTCTAAATATTGACAAATGCCAAATTATACGCTTTCATACAATTAAAAATCCTATCATTTTTAACTACTCGATTAATGCCACTCCCTTGAAAACCGTTACTGAAATTAATGATCTTGGCATTTTATTTGACGAGGAATTATCATTCGTAAACCATATCAATAATATAGCAAACAAGGCTATGAAAACACTTGGCTTTGTTCTGCGCTCTTGTAATTCCTTCACAAATATTCAAACGGTCAAACTCCTTTATTGTTCTCTTGTTAGAAGTCAAATCGAATACAACTCATCTATCTGGTGTCCCTATTACAATGCTCATGTTCATACAATAGAAAGAATTCAACATAAATTTTTACGCTACATAAATTTCCGTCTCCATATCCCAATAGAAAATCTTAACTATACAAACTTATTATATTTTACCGGTTTATTGCCACTATCGGACAGGAGAGTTTTATCCGATCTGATTTTATTATATAAAATTGTAAACTCGCATTACCACAGCCCTGAAATTTTGTCCTTAATAATGTTCCATGTACCCAGTCGAACTACTCGAGTGCCGACGCCTTTTTACTGTGACAATACTAGAACAAATGCTCACTACAACTCGCTAGTACCTAGAATACACAGGTTAGGTAACAATTATACAAACATAGCGGACGTGTTTGGTTCTGGCCTGTCACAGTATAGGGGCGCGATACTGAGAGCGCTTCATTCCGCCATAATGTAAACTATATACACTTTCTTTTTTTTTTGTTTTTCTCTCTGTTTATATAATTTTTGCAAATAACTGTTATATATCTACATATGTAAAAGCCTATTTAGGCGTAAATGAATGAATAAATATTAATGTTAAAAGTTGGTAGAAATAAGTTTTTTTCTCACACATCTACGTATTATAATAACGAAAAGCTTGTTCCTGTAGTTAAGACCCGCCGAGTGATCTAGTTAGTGGTCGGTGGTTCGAGCCCCATCCCAGCAAGATAATCCCTTTTTTTCATAGAACAAGCAATTAACTTTTTTGTTTTGAAAATTGTAAGAATATTAATTAACTTTTATTCTGTACTCGCATCTCTATCTATACATTTTTTTCTTCCAGGGTACCCAAATATTCAATTAAAATCAGTATAATGTTATAGCCCTTATAAATGATAGAAAAGACCGAGATGAGTGGAAAATTATTGAGGAAAATTATTGAGGAGGCCAAGACCCACCAAGGATTGTAGTGCCAAGAATGATGATGATGATGAATGACAGAAATATTGAATTTGTTAATGTCTTGACATTCCTCATCTTTATATTATACAACAACGTACGTCCTGTCTATTTTTTAATGGATATTGTAACAATATTATTTATCTTATTACATTGTGTGAAATATTAATATATAAAAAAAATTGTTGTTGAAAATCAAAACCTACCTAATGCCATGAACTATTTTTTGACAAATTACATAAAACTGTTTTCTATCTTATTTACAACATGAATAAATATGAAATAGTTGCTAATAAAAAAAGAATTAAAAATTAAATATTCTTACATTAAGTACATTTTTTAACCAGAAAACGGATTTAGGTTGCTTTTGAAATATAAGCATCTGGGTCAAGGTTAATTATGAACTAACTGCAAGGAAATAAATATGTATATTAATTGCATTATCAAGGATGCAGTGAAATAAAGTACTTGGTAATCTAAGAATATGAAATATTTAAAAAGGTTTATGAATTTTTTTAAACAGTGAAGATATTCATATATTGTTCTAATGGATTTAAATAATGTTTTGTTTTGAAACTCGAGCTGATATTAAACCAGCAATAACTTCAGATTGCATGTTATGATAGTCAAATAATATTAGGTCCTTACATATGAAATTGGCGTTTAGTATGGGAGGAACATAAAGCGGATTTTTTTTTATTATAATATATTTATTTAATCAAAGTATGTACCATTGCTATCTATGCACTTTTGCCATTTCATAGGTAGTTCATCGATCCCTTTACTAAAAAAACCATTCGGACGGGAATCAATAAAATCTTTGAAGGCGGTTTGGACTGCCCCATCGGAGTTGAATTTTTTCCTTTGCAAGAAGTTATCCAAATTTCTAAAAAACTGGTAATCTGTTGGGGCAAGGTCCGGAGAGTACGGTGGATGTCTTAGACATTCCAATTGAAGCTCCTCTAATTTGGTAGCCGTCTGTTGTGCAGTGTGTGGTCTAGCGTTATCATGAAGCAGCAGTGGCCTAGAGCGATTAACCAGCCTCGGTTGTTTAGCAGCTAGCTGTTCCATCATGGTTTGCAGTTGCTGACAACAGACATCTGCCGTAATCGTCTGGCCAGATTTAAGAAAGCTGTAGTGAACGACACCAGCACTAGTCCACCAAACGCTCACAAGTAACTTTTTTGGAGTCAATTTTCGCTTGGGGCATGGTTTGGCTGGTTCGGCAGGGTTCAGCCATTGCGATGAGCGCTTCCGATTATCGTACAGGATCCACTTTTCATCACAGGTAATGATTCGATTTAAAATCCCGTCATTATTGTGCCGGTTGAGTAATGCAACGCAGCAGTCAACGCGAGTTTGTTGATTTGCTTCACTCAATTCGTGAGGTACCCACCTTTCAAGCTTTTTCACCTTACCAATTTGCTTCAAGTGGATTAAAACAGTTTTATCACTAACACCGCAGCTGCAGCTAACTCGGATGTGGTTTGCGATGGATCCGCTTCCACAATAGCCTTCAATTCTTCATTATCAACTTTGGTCTCCGGCCGTCCACGGGGCTTGTTCTGCAGGTCGAAATTTCCAGAACGAAAACGTTGGAACCAAAAACGCACTGTGTTTTCTTTTGCGGCACCATCGCCATACACATCATTAATCCTTCGAGCCGTTTCTGCAGCACTGGTGCCACGGTGGAACTCGTACTCGTAAATAACGCGATATTTCAAGTTTTTCATTTTGTAAACTGAGTGACGCAAAGAAAAAAACAATTGAGGAAAAAACAAATGATTTATAATTTTCAAAACACAAATACATGAGGAAGTAGCTGTATAAATTTGGATTTAGAATGCCTAACCAAAGAGAAGATATTTGAGATCAAATTTGCCAGTACGGCAAAACGTCAATTTCATATGTAAGGACCTAATATTTAAAATGTAGGAATGAACTTAGAAAATATATTTTGATTCAAATCTACAAAAAAAGAATGGTGGTTAGGTATATTCTAATACTGAACGACTCAAATGTGAATGACTTTTCTCTAAATTTGTTTTTAAAAATCATCTGTTCCTAGTATTTTCCTACATCTTTCTTCCCCGTTGGTACTTTTGATAGTTTAAAGTACTGAATACAAATCTGTAACAATTCTCTCATGTGTGATGTTCACCAATTTCATCTCATTTCACTGTTTCATACATGCTATTTCTAATGTTCTCGTCTACGCGTAGTTTTATGGGACATTTTACCCTGGGAGACTCTTATGAAACTTTTATTTCCACATCTTGTTGTTTGAGGTTTTATTGTTTTTATGTTTATGTTTTGTTTTTTAGGCTAGACAGTCAATTGGCACGTAACATTGTTTCACTAACTTTGATAAGAGTAATCTTAGGGAACACTATGGAGTAATGAATTATATTTTACGTTAAATTAAAAATAAAATAAATAAGGGGAATGAAACTACTTACCTAAGGTGAACGTCTGGCAATGCGAACGAAATTCACCATATTTTCTCATATCTTCTCTTGCATTTTTTATCTTATCTTTGTACAAAAAAGTATCAAATTAAAATTACTTCATTACATTCCAAATATTTTAAGTACTTTTTTGTCCTGAAATAACACTATAATAATAAATGTAAATTATAAAAAAATACCCAAATAACAATATTATAAAAATAAAGAAAATTGCTCCGCTTTGTAGGGTTTATATATCTGTATTTTTTTTCAATAATATTACAAAATAAATTATTAAAATTAATTAATTATAAGTAATTTGTGAATCGTTCAGTTGATTTTATAACAAGAAGTCTTCAAGAAGATTGTTTTAAAATATATATTTATTTTTCTCCGTGACATTTTCACCTTTATTTACAAAGTTGATAACTTTTTAACTTCATTTGAATTAAATAATGGATACCAACTAAATACACTTTTTTTTTCTTGTAAACTGTCTACATACAGATTTTGGTAGCGAGACAAGCATAGCGCAATAAGAATTACAAGCGTATATAAATTATATAGACGTCAGTAAATAAACACCTAACTTGCGCAGCATTTGTTAATTGACACGATGTTTGTAGGTGACCGTCTCCACCGTCAACATGCTGACCACAGTCCTGAACGACAGCCCCGTGTTCCCCGAGAGGGAGGAGGACCACGCCGACCTCACGGGCCCGCTGCTGATGGACAGTCCTCAGGTGAGCCGCCATTAGTCACTGTCCCACACCTGACCGCCCCACCGCTAATCCGCGTCACGTTCATCCCCAGGGATCAGCAGGGCTGCGGTCTTCAGATAACCTGGAAACGGGGATGTTTACGCAAACCACGAAATACCTAGTCATAGTAGAATGAAAATTTCTTTCCAGCATAAGGGTGTTTTTTCGAATTGGCAACACTTTTTGCCGCGACACCCAATTTGACAACTGACGGTTGTCTGTGCTCAGTTTGGTTTGCCATTTCACCATGAATAGACTTACTCCAGAACAACAAATTGTGCAAGTTTATTTTGAAAGTCTCGGTATCGTTATCATATTTAAAGACTAATGTCATAATAATTACCGCGATTCATGTGTTTTATTTCATTTCAAAGCGAGTTTTTTGTATGGAACTTTCTAGGTTATTCCACCGTATATTTCCAACCTGGTTCATGGTGATATCATCCTTGCTATGGAGCCTGCATTGGGATCCGAAACATCGACTAAAGAAGAGCTCAGAAAACTACAGATAAGGTTCTGAACCAATAGAAATGTAACGTAATATAAGTAATTGGGTGCATGGATGAACGAGGAACGGGGCCCCTCTTAAGAAGTAAGACCTCGAATAGAGATGGCAAGAAGTGCGTTTCTTACAACGAGACCTAGAATCTCTAACCATAACCCAAGCCTTCAACTAAGCATGCATTTGGTTCGATGTTTATCTTCTCCATTTGCTTATGTGGAGTGCAGACATGAAACCGAGAGTTTATCCATAAAGCTGAGATTTTGAAATGTGGCTTTACAGACGCACGCTAAAAGTTTCCTGGGTGAATAGAGATACGACTGTTGAAGTCCTCCAACGTATTGAAGAAGGCCAAGAGGAAAAATGCTGCGGACCATCAAGACCAGAAAATTCCACTTTAAAAGTATAGATGTATCATTATCAGCAGCGAAATCTATCTATGCTACTTCATGAGAATAGATGTTTCTAGCACTTTCCCTTCAAATATATAAAAGGTTTCAGATTTGTAACATGTATACAACTTTTAAAAGTTTGGTAATGTGTGGATGTTCTTACGGTGGAATTGGAGAACGTTACCTTGTATAGAGAGATCACTTAAGCCAGCTCATACAGGTCTCAAGCCTTGGATCATCCTATAAAAAGACTTCTAAACACGTTTCTCATATAAATAGCTTCGAGATTGTGAGACTTCTATAATTTGTGTTAAGAAAGAAAGTACTTGAGTATCTCGGACATATTGTGAAAAGATCAACATTGCTGTGGAACTTAAGGGACTGGTACCAACTTAACTGAGTTGTGAAGAGTCACGACCGCCAATATGATCGCCAACCTCCTATATGAGATGGCATTGCAGGAAGAAGAAGTGTCCCACAATGCTGTTTTACACCTAAAAATATAAAAATATCATCGATGTTTTAATTCAATATTTAACATAATTTCAAATAGTAAAAAGTGACCTGCTACCAATTTCGGAAAATGTGCTTTGTGATCGATGAGATTTCAACCAATTTCAGGACGTGTGGGATTACTGCATGCTCCAATCAGTAGGGCGTTACCAGCCGTTACTGCTAGTTTGATAATATTTTTAGGGCCGGTCTTATAAACGTCCGTTAGTTAAATATCAGATCAAATAAACCGAAATTTGATACAAACGTTATTATTTTCGTCTTATAACAATCCGTTAGTCAAATTTTAGTAAAATTTTACCGACGGCCGATGCCGACAGTCGAACCACCAGTTTACCGTTCGTTAGTTGAAATTGACAGAAATATGACATATTGACGTATTATTTTTTAAGGTTAGGTTCGTTGTCAATTTGCATTTTATGCTGTTTGTTTAAGATGTACACATATACTGTACTTAGTGCTGCTACATTTTCAAGGAAAACGTTTTCAGATAGCGATGTCCAACTATTATTATATTCAAGTTCGTCGGATGAAGAACAAACTCGACGACAAAGAATGTTCAATATACGAGTGGATTATTTTAATATTTTAGATGACGCAGATTTTATCAACCATTTTCATTTGTCGAAAAGGTCTGCTTGACAGCTTCTAGAAGATATTGGACAAAATGTAAAAAGGCGCACGCGTAGGAATCTTACATTATCATCAACAACAAAATTGCATGTTGCCTTGAGATTCTATGCTCTTGGATCAATATTATTAGCTGCTGCAGACTTTGTTGGGGTTTCAAAGGACTGCCAGTGTAGTGTTGTGGGAAGTATCCCAAAAATCCGGTGCGAGCGAGAAATTTTAGGCTATGTTTATAGAAGTTATGTTTCGTTTCCATAAAAAAGAGATATAATTCGCCTCTGACAATTAAAATTGTAGACAAGAGCAGTACGACATTACGATACTTACGGACGGTAAAAAAAGTTTTATAAGACGATCGTCGGTAACATTTATAAACGAACGGCCATCCGTTAGTAAATTGTCGATTTCTTTCTTTCGAAACCGGCCCTTAGTCAACTATTGTCTTTAATAGAGTGAAGATCTGTATAGGCACTATACCGTGAGTTGAATTGCTGTAGAAATGCTAATAATGGAAAAAGATATCCCGAACGTACGAAAGTGTACCAATTGTTCGAATTTGAATATAAAGGACTTGAACCAACTAGAATCCATATTGTAAATACTATTCTATCCACGTATATACTAGGCTCACGACAAAGGTTTTTATAGTTGAAACACTGCACTAAATTTTTATAGGCAATCATTTTAGTGTCACCCTCACGCGGTCGCCACCCCTAGTGAGGCTACTGCATACAGTTGTCGACAAAATGAAAAGCTATCATAGTTGCATTTATAGACCAGGTTTTTTTACATGGAATTGGCTTCCAGACCCTGAATAATTTGAACCCTACAATCGTAGTCCACCCTGATTGTTGATACAACCGTAAACCTTTTATGATCCCCTAGAGGATCCATCTTTTTAAGTATGATGTAGCGAATCTTTCATGACGTTGAAAAAGTATTGCCCTTAAAATAAATACAAGTCATCGCCGAGATTTTAAGTCCAAATACGGCCAGTGGCGTAACAGATAACTGGGAAAACATATATTGGCCTCTACTATCTGATGATTACAAGAAAAAATTCAATTACTAAGCAATTCAATGCTTGAAATAGATCATTTATACTTGGTATTATAAAGAAGCTATTAATCATTAAAAAATAGACAACAAGAAAAATTAATGAAGATTACATGCTATAACGAAATATCTGGTTTATATATATTTTTTTCATTAAAATTTCATTAATTTATCTCAGGGGTTCATTACGTCATCATGTCAAAAGTTGCATTAGAGATTGATTAGAGCGTAGAAGAATTTCTTTAATAAGTATGAAAATTTTAAGGAATCACACCACGTCGAGGCATCAAGAAATACATTCAATTTCAATTTTTTTTACGTAACTATTGCACATATGAAATTCGTTTTATTATCTATTTTTACGGCATACCTTGGTTAATATTTTTCATTAACAAATTATTTTGAAAGTTTCAAAATAGCGGATCCTTGTCCGTGACGCGCGCAGCTGGTGAGATAATAATAATAATCATCGCCACCAGTGTGAAAAGGGGAGTTTAGAGAAAAACGCTAAAGAATTCAACTTTTCAACTTTTTGGAATTTTTGAATTATTCTCAAATTGAAGCAAAAAACATATTTGAAAATATCAAGATGGTATAACCCCTTAACTGTAATTATCTCAACAACATTTTAACAGTTATCAAGTTCTAGATTGAAAAGTGTCGCTTTTGAATTGTTTTAGTGAGTATCTAATCTACATACGTCGTCGATGGTACAGAGAAATTATTTTATATTATTTACGATATTCCTGCTCATTCATTCGTACCTTAAAATTTTAAACCTATTCTGCAATTGAAGGCGTGCCTAAAAAGAATATCTATATAGTACCTACAAATTCGACCTCAAAAGTTGGCTAACGTGGAGAAAGGGTCTATATTCATCTGATATGATTCGACGATGTTACTGAGATTGCTTAAAAACGTGATTAAATAAAGCAAACGTAACAAATTTCGAGTCAAGTTAATATCATAGAAAATATAAAAAACTGAAATTCTGATTATTTATTTCACAAAGTGTTTTTTCTCTCCCCTGTAAAATATTGTTTTTTCGTATAGACCCTTTTATAGGGACGCCCTCGATTGTTGCGGCTGCCCGGGCGGTAGCCGCGCCACTGAGCACGACCCATTCCACATTAACCCCGGAGCGGTCCGAGTGGGTAGAGGCAGGGGGGCGCGGGGATGCGGAGGCTGGGTACTCGCGGATCATCCCAGAGAGCCGCGGGAAATGTGAATCTCGTAGCCCCTTTACATTAGCGCAAATCGCCGCTTAGGGCCCGTCGCATATTTTAGAGGTCCTTGCACAAGGCCTGCTCTTGTCTTGGTCGGGCACCGACAGTTGCTCCCGGGAATATAAATCGGATGCTTCAGTTAGACTTGAACGGCAAGGCGTTAGACGATGTCAAGGAATTAATTACTTCACTGACCACCTTATTTCAAAATACTGTAACGACACGCTAGAATCCGGAGGAATCTCCGGAGCACTCCGTAACACTTTGGAGCAATCTGAAATCGACTGGAACATTCTCGTAGGCTGTAAATTTCGAGAGACTTAGATAGTGCGCGATTCCTCCGGATTCTGCCATCTCGTTATTACATTAACGAAAAATTTATTTTATTCTAGTGTTACTGGCTTCGCCAACTAACTAATAATTTTAATTAATATAAATTAACTTTGTTTAAACCACTTATTTTAAATAAGTGGTTTAAAAAAAGTTAATTTATATTAATTATAATTATGTTACCACAAAATAAATTTGCTACATTTGAAGAAGAAACTAATAATTTGGTTATTTTCTGCATTTCTCAAATATTAATGCACATACACACACACATAAACACACACAAACACAGAGAAAGAAATATAAATACACACTAATCACATCACGATTACGTCATAATTATTTTATAGATTTTATCGTAAGCTAATAATAGATTTATGGAGCAGATATTTACTTTTTTAAATTTTTTCTGTAAAACATATTTTTCTTCATTGTAAACTTCAATTTGAAGAAATAAAAAAATTAAAATTTTAAAAATAAAATTTATATCACGTTGGTTTAATATTTGTTTATCTAATATATATTTCCTGACATTTTTTCCTTTCTACAGAAAAGAGAGTGCTTCGAATGCTGTCGGACATTATATCATTCATTGACTCGGGGCATCTGTTTGTCTGGGCGGAATCTTATAATCGATATTTCACCCGCTTCCCAATGTCCAATTGAGCTGAAATTTTGGAAACATACGTATTCTCGATGACAAGACAAGAATCAGATTCACTAATTAATCAATTAATCCGTCATAAACGATTCATCAAAGTTTTATATAGGAAATTAATTAGTTAATGAGCTCTCCAAAAGAAGGCGCTAGTTTCCTACCGAAGTGGTCCTGTACGCTGGGTAATAATAAAATTAAAGTATAAAATTATAATACATTAATATGTTTTTTTTTTCAAAAAACCACGTTTAAATTTAAATGCGCTTAAAAATAAAAAATAAATTTTCGGAAAAATATTTTTGGTTACTTTCCCTCCATCATCAACAGAATTTTGTAATCTACGTCAATGCACACCTTTCATTTGGAGAGTGAAGCAAAAATTTTTTGTCAGAAAATAATATTTTTTATTTTTTAATCACATTAATATAAGTTTTTATGAAAAGTATTTTTTCTTGTAATAGAATTTTGCAGCATGATTTTAAGCATAGGAATTAAGTATCTCAAACAGCATGCAATATTAACCCAGCATGGGTGAAGGGACCACTTCTGAACAGCGTAATGCTTAGGCGGGGAGACGTGAGTCGTAAAGATGATGACGGTCGAGGACGTCCTGTTCCAGTTAAAAATAACAAATTGAGAGGTTCAGAAGAAAAAATGTCACAAACAACCGGCGCTGATTAATCGAAAAGGTCCATCTTGCTTCACCTTTTTAAGTGCCCCGATATCTCCAGGAGAACAAATTCATAAACGGAGTAGCGCAGGAATTGTTCTAGTCTAATTCGCATTTTAATCTATGGAAATAAATAAAAAAAATGTTGGCACAAAAGGCTCTAACTTTGAGTAATAACATTTAATTAAAGTTGAAAGATATAATCGGCCGTCATTTTTTGTAGCAGCCTAAAAATATTGGATGGAGAACCTGTGACACACGTGCCAAAGCTGATGAGCCACAACGTTTTGGGTGACACGTTAGTCTTCAACCACAGACCACCAAACTATATAGATACGAACTAATATAAATAACTAAAAAATTACTACGAGTCAGTAAATTTTTGAACAATTATGAAAAGATCGAACTAAATATTCTTTAGTAAATAGGTAGCGCTTTATTACAAGAAGTTTTACTTTTAAGAAATATTAATTAATTAATTAATTAATTAATAAAAAATAATATAACAAGAAGGAGTTTTGAAAGGTTTGTTTGCCTGATTTGGTAATTATGAAATAATATTACGAAAAAAAAACATACTTTTTATAAATCACTAGAGGATTTAATTATAGAAAAAAAAATCTGAATGCAGTATAAATGTATCCTAGTCATACCCGGGTGGGAAGGGGCATTCTTACGCTGCGACCCTTTGCCCTCCTCTGTAGAACGGGTTTAGTTCACGTCTGTAATTTTTTAAACTCTATATCTTCACCAATATATATATATATACTCGATTAACCAAAGAAAAAACAAAATATGCCTCGTACGCAAGCATAAATATTTACGAATAGAGTTGGCAGAGAAAAAAACCAGTTTGTTAGATTACGACAACTTATATTGATTATGAAAAACTTATTCGTTTCAATATAAGTTTCAATCTATTTCCAATTTTTGCAAGGTTTTTATCATTTTATTTAACTTGCATAAAAGCGAATAAGTTTTACACGATCGATATAAGCCAGTATCTAATAGTTCAATGTTTTGCAAAAAATAAATAAATAAATATTGAAAAAAATCAAACTTTGATATTGCATATCTTCATAACTATTGATGTCTTTAACATTTTCGACTCATAATCAACGCAGGAGTTTATCTATATATTTTTGTGGACTAGCTCTGTTATACCCATATAACATAACACATTGTTGATTTAAAATTTTCGATTAATAATTTAGTTAAGTCGGGTACATTAGATCTGTTACATCCTGTACATTTACGTAAATTTACGCTTCAATGTACTGACAGCACGTACCCTCTAAATAACTTTGACACTGTTCTTATATATTATACCCCCACTTGCCAACTCCTCCTATAAACGTCCTTTAAGTCTATAAATATATTTAGAAACGCATCATTTTTAACGCAGTCGATTCTGCGAAAAAAATTATTCTGTGCTGGAAATGTTTACCGTATTACCATTTTACTGTTCATTTGTTGTTGGAAATGGACCTCACAAAAAATACATTGAAAACTATTCTGGGTAAGGGAATTTATTTTTAATTTAAATACAAATTTCACAGTGTATTTTTTGTTAATGGTGAGTATTGCGTGTTGAAACAAATAATGGAAAGGAACAATGTTTATTATTTATTAAAAAAGTAACCCATAAAAACCAAGTTTTTATTATACTTCATTTCTTTGTAAAATATAACAACAATTAAAGACGAATTAAAACATATAACATAACACTAAACTTACAGTAATTTAATATATTTCTAAAATGTCAGATGTTTTGAGCTTCGATAAGACACTTCATGCTTTGAAGATTAAATTCTAAAAACATTTGTCAGTCAATTTAGATTTTCGACATTCGTAGTGAAGTATCTATTATGTATACCGACGGAGTAATTCAAATTTAGAAAATATTCCGGGACTTATCGGGCCGCCGTTGCTAGTAAGCAAACTTTTCTAATGATTCCAATTTGAAAAAAACAATAAAATTTCTAAAAATCCGAAATTATACTATAATTATTAATTTTTTTTTGACGAAAATTTGATAGATCTTCTTGATCGTCGCCATGAGTCTACTTGCCAAGTTTCAGCTCGATTGGATCAGAGCAAAAGGGTTAAAAATCGATCCAAAGTTTTTTCACCCGGCAAGCCGGCAAGCAAGCAAGCGAGCAGACTCCACGAGTTAATATATAATATAACGGAGTAAAAAGTATACTAACAAAGGCTACAGTTAAACTGTTAGTTTTATTTTATCTTTATATCAAAATATGTACTGCTAATGTCATCTATTGTATATGATTTGTAGGTTTCTTTGAATTCAAATTCAAAATGTTCAAATGTTTATTCAATGTTCAATGTTACAAATGTTTACAGTGTTTACAAAATTTAATGAAGCTTTTTTCATTGTTGTTGAGTGTCTTGGCAGCAAGTAAACACTAAATTGATTTGACGCCCTGCCTGCTACACTAGTAATTTACTGTATTATAGCAGACAGTGCTCTTCCAGTAGTATAATCTTCAAGAATATTTATTATTTATATAACATTTGTGAATAAATCTTATTGCCAATTAAAATTAAGTAGTAGTAGTAATTAAATGTTTACAATTTAATAATGGTGTTAATTAGTTATATTATAGACAAAGGAAAAAAAATGATCTGAATAGGATATTAATAAAATAAAATAAAATAAAACAATTAAAAGTATTTAAAAAGATGACAGTAACAGTAAGACAGTAAGTGAAAAAAATGATCTGAATAGGATATTAATAAAATAAAATAACATAAAACAATTAAAAGTATTTAAAAAGATGACAGTAACAGTAAGACAGTAAGTGACAGTAAATGTTCTTGTAGGAATAGTATATTTTAAATTTAGTTTATATGATGGCTTTTAATAGGTTTTGGGCATGCTTCCTTCCCTTTTCATGCAGCCAGAGTTTCACTTTAGAAGAAAAATACGCGAGACTATGGCTACATGTTTTAAGTTTAGTGTTAAGAGTATTGAATGTTTTTGGTGCTTGGAAGAGGTGAAATCTTTGTGAAAAAGTTTTTTTGAATTTTGGTACAAGATAGTTGCAGTTCACCTGTGCCCTTGTTGAATGTGAGTGAGTTATTTGTTGGTGATCTTGTTTATGTCGGAAAAAATATTTTAAAGTGTTGAGTAAATATGTTTGATTGTTGTCCAGGACGTGACATTCTCTGAAAAGTTCTTCTGAAGGAAAACGAAATGGCTTTTTATGAAGAACTCTCAATACCATTTTCTGGGCTTTGCTTAAGGAATCTAATATAGTACAAGCTGCACCACCCCAACTGACAGTTGCATAATTAATGAGTGAGTGACACAGTGCATAGTATACTATTCTTCTTGTCGATGCGTCGAGTACATCTCTAATTTCTTTGAAAAAATAAACAAGCTTTCTTATTCGGATTGTAAGATTCAAAATATGTTTTCTCCAGTTTAGATGCTGGTCTATGTACACACCTAGATATCGTATATCTTCCGTTGTCTGCAGATTAGTACAATCACAGGGTTTATCTTTTGATTGACATGTGTGAATCAGTAGATTTTTGGGCTGCTTTATTACTGTTCTTTTACTGATGGAGAAACACATGTATTTTGTCTTTGAAGCATTTACTGTTAGTAGATTTTTGTCAAGCCATGATGTTATTCGATTCAATCCACTTTGTGCCTTTTTTAAAACATCTTCCCAGGAATCATCTTGAAAAAGAAGCACTGTGTCATCTGCGAAAGAAATTATTTTACCGTTTTCTAAATTGGAGTTACACATTTCATTGACATATATGAGGAAGAGCGTGGGTCCCAAAACACTTCCTTGCGGTACTCCATATGATGTTTTGTGGAGGTTGCTGCAGTGATCGCCCGATTTAACTACCTGAACCCTGTTATTTAGATAATCTAAATAACAGGAAATCTAAATAACAGGGAATGAGTAATTAAACAAAATTGTTATGGTAGTATTAAGTTTTTTTAAATAAAAACTCTTTCGTTCCGTCTCCTCAAAACTTTAATTAAATAAACAAACGTAGAACTAGGGATGGATTCAGGATATCAACATTAATATTCCATAGCTCCGTACAGAGTTGAGGAATTAAACCACCTTTAGGCATCAAAAAATACATTCAAATAAAAAAAATGACGTAAGTATTCCACATATAAAAATAGTTTTCTTACTATTGTTTACGTCGTACATTAGTTAATATTTTTCATTACGAAATTATTTTAAAATTTTCAAAATGGCGGAGTTCTGCGCTGTCCCGGTCTTTTTAATATAAATAAAAAAGTGAATTATTTCTTCTTAAATGATGTAATATCTAAGATGTAGCGTATCGAAAAAATAGATTTTTTTTGTGCAAATTAGAGTTTAAAAATAATTTTAATTATGAGTGAAAATTCATAATAAGCAAGCGGTACATTTCATCAAATAAATCTTACGCTACATCTTAGATAGTTTGATAAATAGATGTGTGGAAAATTTGAATAAAATTGATCTACTAATAAATTGATATATCGTCTCCAAAATTCTGAAAAGGGGAGTTTAGAGAAAAACGCGAAATAATAATGTAATTCGTTTAAATTTCACCTACCCAGCTAGCTTCAAATATTCAAAACTCTGCCAATTTTTGAAATTTTCGAATTAATGGTATCTCAAATTAGTTCTTAGAACTTCAAGTCCTTCATTCCAGGACGCCAGCAAGTTAGCGTTTAGCTTAATTTGAAAAAAAATAAGAATATTGATTCGACAATTCATCTCTGTTCGTATCTCTACTTTAAAAAAAATGTTAACTGTTATTTATTCCATTAACACACATTACAACATGAATGAACTTACCTCATCCTGATTGCTGAAATTCTACTTAGTTTTCCCCAGAATTTTTACAAAATGCCAATTAAAGTTTATCTCTCACAACAACAAAAAATCAACACGAGATTCTAGTGTTAGCGTGCAAACAGCGCCATGTGGTAGCGTAATTTCGAAAAAGTCTAAAGCTGTGAAACTGTTACGGCAGATGTCTATTGTCAGCAACTGCAAACCATGATGGAAAAGCTAGCTGCTAAACAACCGAGGCTGGTTAATCGCTCTAGGCCACTGCTGCTTCATGATAACGCTAGACCACACACTGCACAACAGACGGCTACCAAATTAGAGGAGCTTCAATTGGAATGTCTAAGACATCCACCGTACTCTCCGGACCTTGCCCCAACAGATTACCATTTTTTTCGAAATTTGGATAACTTCTTGCAAAGGAAAAAATTCAACTCCGATGGGGCAGTCCAAACCGCCTTCAAAGATTTTATTGATTCCAGTCCGAATGGTTTTTTTAGTAAAGGGATCGATGAACTACCTATGAGATGGCAAAAGTGCATAGATAGCAATGGTACATACTTTGATTAAATAAATATATTATAATAAAAAAAAATCGGCTTTATGTTCCTCCCATACTAAACGCCAATTTCATATGTAAGGACCTAATATCAAAATATTCAGTCAGATAAATATCGAATTGTGATATTTTTCTAAAATATATTGGAAGGTTTTAGTGCATTGTGGTCGAGATTCGCGGACTGGGTGTTGTACTGGACGAGCTTAAACACACCAGGCTCTGAAGGAGCTCACGTGACCTGACCTTTACCCTCCCTCACCGACTACTCAGAGAGATGCATGAGACTAGGTGTGTGCGTGGGATCTACTCGGTTAGTGAACGGGTAGGGCGCTATAATGTGGTTAAGTGGATTTTACATTAGGTGGAACTGAAAGTAGATTAAGTTATTATTACAAAATTATAATACAAGAGCATATTTTATTTTACCTATAGCTACCTACTTCTAGCTTGAATTTAGTAAGATTTATTATTGAAAAGAATTATTTATGAAGTCGGCTGCTACCTACTCCCTGAACCTATTTTCTGTCAGTACAATTTCCTATAACATCTTGTTATTCTTTTAATCTTGATGTTTGAATTAATGTTTGACGAAGTGTGAAGATCCTGAGGTGCATTCCGATGTTGGAGCATCGCCATCCCGTTGGTGATCAGCTTGGAGGCCCCTGGGAACTGTTCGCGCAATTCCAGTCTCGTGGCATCAATCCTCGCGATTCTCCTTCATCCTTGTCCTGGCTATCCGACCACCGAGCGATAGATTGGCGTCGTTGTAAAATTTGGTATTACAGATCAGAAGCTTGACATTCCATTTCTTAGATAGTTAAGGATTTGCTGATGACAATTATTTATTATTGACGAAAATGATTCAGAGATGCCTCCTTGGATATCAATAATGTTGCAAGACATTATTGCCTTTGTGAAATTATTTTTAATTAAATTTAAACATGTTGATGGAATGCACACCATCAACATTGTACAGTAGTTTCTAGATCGCGAAACCGGATAATCTACATATTTTCTAAATGAATCTAGTTGGATCCAAGGAGGGTTCAGCAAAAGAGAATATAATACAAAAATTAGTAATGTACCTGATGATCTGCTGATCTCTAGAAAGGACGTGCACAATTAATATATTAATTATAGTGATTATTATCGGATAGAACTAGACGTTCCGCTTCCCGAACCCCTCGGCTGTAGTAGCTTAAAGAAGTGTTATATGCAGAAGAGATCGAACTTTCCCGCGCGAGAGTTTTTATAGGTTCCCGCCACTAAGGATGGGACACTCTTAGTGTTGTGTAGTATTCAAACACACATCGCGATACTACGGTACTATAAAATTTTTTAGTCTTTTTTTTACGTTACAATATATTTACGTAAAAGTCACGCTTCAGTATACTCACTGCACGCGCCTGCGTGATTTATATTATACCTACGTTTAATATTTGGGTATTTTTATTATATACTATCTCTATTACGTATTTATTATTTATGAATTTCGAAATAATATTTATGTATATTGAATAATGCCTTTTATACCTCATCATTATTTGCGCCATCTGGTAGCGTTAATACAAATATTGTTATAAAAGGAATTATGTATTTCGATAACGTAGCCCTCTATTGATATTGGCGATGTCAAAATCTGATTTCTGTAACAATCGATTCTCTCGTATTGGGGAGAGCGACGGATTTAAAATATTACCTGAACGGAATATAAATAATACGTAACGTCGCTTTGGCACTGAATACTAAATCTATATTGCTGACATGTGATATGATTGGTTACGCCGTGAAGTACCGAGCTAGTACCACACCGACCACCGCAGCGGTCCAATCACGCGTGTGCGCTGTTTAACCCTTTCCGTGCAGAAAGGCAAATCCACCGAGTCATTTAAATCTGTAATATATCAGTAAAGACGTGAAACGACCGGGTTTAAAAATATCTACAAATGAGGAGTGGTAATATGTAAATAAAGTTTATTTATTCGTTGCTCTAGGATAGCCAGTGGCGTCTTTGACCAGATCCGTCGTGCTCTCTACCTTTCCAGGTTATCTAGGTTACGGTCCTCTCTGAAAAAAAATAATGCATCTGAAACATGCGTAAAAAATTATACAGAATTGAAATAAATCCTTTTTTACTACAGTGTACTTTTTCAATTGTTGATTCATTTGAATTTCGTTCCAAACCGAGTATTTTCAGGTAAAGGCGTTATTTTCTAACAAAACGCGAATTATTGTTTTTTACTAAGTTTTTTTGAGTATTTAGTTTAAATTTTTCATAATTGTTAAAAACTTACATGCTCGTAGTATTTCTTTTAGACAAGTCAAACGTAGTGGAACCAAAACGCAAACCGGACAATATTCGTTAGTTCATGTCTACGATAAATTGCGTTTTCATTAAAAAACTAAAATACCAATTTGATGAGGAACTATTTATTTAAATAGTTCAAAGTAAACGATTGATAGGCAGAAAGAATGCTGTTTTAAAATATTATCGGCTATTTTATTGGTTATCCAATTAAAAATTAGAACATTGGAATAAAAAACACACAAAAAGTTCATGTCAAATCACGGTAAAAAAGAAAAATAACTCAATTACAATTGGCACAGGCATTCAGTTCCTACCTCACTCACTAGATCTACTAAAATTTATTATTTATTTATGTAGTAGTGAGTGTTTAATGATTCTATACAATTTTAAAAGGTTTATATTTCATTTCATTATAATTTTGGGATAATTTTCCCTTCAAAAGTGTTTTGATTAATTCATTAAAATGGAATTCCACCATGAATTAACTACTACATTTTTTAAATTATAAGTAAACTTATTTTGTTTTGCATTATATCTACTCGTGTATTAACTTCATATATTATGTTTTTCCAATTCTTTTTTTTCTAATTTTGTGTGCAATATTTATTCCTAATTTGAATTGTTATATGCAGCACCAAACCTTGCACACTCAACCAGGTTACGCTGGAATAAACACATTACAATTATCATTTTTAAATTTTGGAAGTGCATAAAATAGCCAAATTCTAACGGTAACAGGAATTGAGATCACGGCTGCTTACGGGTATTTTCTGTCACGGTATGCTGACGGTTAAAGGACGAAATTAATTTCTCCGCGATGTCCGACAGCACCGCAAACTGAATTGGTAAAATTGAATCCCATCCACCACACGACACCGCCGTGTCAACACCGAAAAAGCTTGTAACGCAGAATTAAAACCGGTAAAAACAGCAAACGTACGAAATGAAAAACATAAAAATAAAGGTAAATAAACAGAAAAATAAAAATCTCTCATTCCAAGCGGAATTCACGGTCTTTGAACGTCTCTACAAGTCGAGATTGGAGCATTTGAGATAGAACTTAAAATTGTGGCCATTCAAGGGTTGCCAGGTAGAGGTGAACTCCTCGAAAATAAGAACCACGGATTTAATAAAATTTTCGAATTTCAAGAATTGAAATTGTTTTTTTTTAAACAAAGCCTAGTTCTTGCCCAGCGTTAGCCAATTGCCTTATATTTTTGTATAAATTTAATGTAGATTACCCAAAAAAATAGTCAAAATATAAATCTCAGGTTTGACTAATAATTTTTGTGAACACGAAATGGAATAATTTCCCTTAGAAATGCCCTCTACGATATAATTATTTAAGCTTAAATTAATTTATTTGCTCTCAAATAGAAATAAAGTTATACATTTTTTAATTCGTAGCAAGTTAGAATATTTATCAGCGATATGGTCACCAAACTACGAGAATTAAATGTATAAAAATTATAGAATTCATCCAAAGAAGAAATACCCGAATATTAGTTTATAGAGAAGAAATCAGCAATCAATTAGAATTATACCGAGACAGAATTATTCACTTTCATGTGTAAACATTATCTTATGGAAGAATAATTGCTGACTTAATTATACTATATAAAATTGTATACGGATACCTACAAGTGCAAAATCTACTTTGCCAATTTCAAAAAACAATTACCATTAGATCACCACAATAGGCAATATCTTTCATTTAAATTTTGTCAATACAAATATCGAATTTTTCTCTTCAATATCGCGATCCATTAGAGTGATTAGAGCATACAATACTCTTCATTTGCAAAACAACATAGACATATTTTTATATTGTAGTTTATTTAATATTTTTTTAATAATATGACAGAATGATAATAAAATGTACTGAAATAATAAAAAAATAAAATCCACCCATCCATGACCATCGCGTCTTTGTACTTTTAGTGGAAGTATTTGGCAGTACCATCGCTTACTTTGTAGATTTAGCATTCAAATTGTGATTTCTTTTTGAAATTGTCTACTTTTATGACTCAGTCCATTTTAATTCAATGCCATCAGCTATTTGCCGATTTAAAAAAAAATTGTATCAGTCATGTTTAAGATATTTTTCGAACATACCATTTTGTTAGATTTTCACACGATGCGGTGTAATGCTTATATTTGTTTTAATTCTTTTTTTATATGCCGCCCTTTAAGCCTGTGCCCATAGACGTAACAGCCCTATGTAACAGAGCTAGTCAACAATATTTTACAGGTAGATTTTTACCTAAATTATTAATCGAAAACGTTAAAATAATATCACCATAATATCAATAGTAATGGAGATGGGCTACTTCAAATTACGTAATTTTTTCAGCAATGCTGACTTATCTTCTGTAAGACGTTGAGTATCATGAAAGCAACTCATATCGAATACGAAAAATTCATTCGCTCTAATACAAGTCAAATAAAATGGTAAAAATCATGCTACAAATATTTTATCAGATTTCTGCAAGGTTTTATTTAGATTTTATTACTTATATTACATTAAAACATAAGAATTTTGAGTATTCAGTCAATGTTACTTTTATTATAGTCTAACATTTAAAGTGAAGAGAAATTTAAAATATTGAAAACTAGCTCCAACCCGTCAAAAATAACGGAAAATTGATTCGCTTCTTTGCTAAGCCCTAGTATACATTTATAACATCCTTTTGGCGCTCCACATAGGGGCGGCCGTAGCAACATGCGTTGAACGGCCGATTCGGCTTGGTGGCCCGGGGTACAAGCCCCATCTCCGACCGTTTAATTTCGTTTTTTTAGCCTTGAATTCGAAACAAATTATGGGGATAGACAGACAGACAGACAGATGGACGGATGGACGGATGGGCAGACAACGAAATTATTATGTTTGAGATATGCAATCTTTGAAGTCGTTTATCTCCATAACTATTGTTGCATGAAATTGTTTTTGACTCACAATTTAGGCAGGAATCTACCTGCAAGATATTGTGGACTAGCTTTATTACACCCTGTATATGTATGTATGTATTATGTAATAGTCGAAACAAACTGAAATAATAAATTCGGTCCCGAGCGCCCCATCGTCATTCCAAAGTTACAAAATGCATCTTTCTAGACTGAAAAATAAATAATAAATAAACTGAAGAAGCCAGCCAAACACGCGGCCTTACCTGCGCGGAGCTGGATATTGGTAAATCGATAGGCATTTCATGCAACAAGCCACCGCTGGAGAAGACGTAGAGACCGCGAATATTCGCATTGGGAAAACATGGAACATCTGCACCAGCAATTTTAGTGCTCCTTGCAACCAGCGAAACAGATCTCAATTTATTTTTATTAAGATATTTTTTTAAAGTTTGTTCAATCTGGTCTACTTCATTTCTCGACCAACTTCGGCATCCCTCGTCCTAGGGTCAAATCACTATTTAATTTAAATTATGATGCGAATTCATGTTTCCTCTCAATCAAATATAATAAATATCAAGCCTTGAGGAATATTCATTTCGACATTGTCTAGTCCTCTCAAGTTTAAGATATATCTATTGGGTGTTAAATTTAAATTTTCTCAATTTTTTCTAAATGCAAAGAGGTCAAGAGGACTTTACAAAAAAAATACAATGTATTAGTCAATACTTTATTCTTCTTTATTACTTACTACTTCTTGTCAACGTTCTACAAGTTTTCGATGCCTCTGCGATAAAAGCCATCCGGTCTTGACTCGAAGAATTTATTGTTTGAACAGAAAGAGGTGTTTAATCTGCTCACTTTTGGCTACATGACATTCCATTTTAAAGGCCTGTAATTAAATTAAATACTAAATGTAACTTAATAGCAATCACAATATCTTGTGGAACAGAATTTTTTTTCAATGATGTATAACGTTTATCAATTTGTTTGACTCTACTTATGTCAACTAATATATTTCTTAAATAGTGATGCGTACATGGAATACATGTCACATCAGTAGGTTTTTACTATTTTCAGACTTAACGCATGTCATATGAAAATAGGACTATCTGCTGTTCTCATGGAATGAGGCTTGAATCCCCGACCACCGGATCACTAGGCAAATCCCTTACTACTAGATCAACAAGCGTGAAGAATAATTTTTATTAATTAAGACAAATTATAGAAGTCTCACTATAATATTTTTAAGATATGTGGATGTTTTTATGGTGGAATTGGTGAACGTTGCATTGTGTAAAGTTGTCGCTAAAGTCAGCTCATTCAAATCATAAGCCCCGGGCCACGCTATAACGGTTTCCATATACATTTCCCATGTAAATATCCATGTCTTTGTGAGTCTTCTGTAATTAATCTTAATTAATAATTATCCCTCTGTGGACAAAAATCAGTAATTGTGTTCTCAGAACATGCATATAAAAGTATTGTTAATAATTTATATGTTAGCCATATGTGTATATTAAATAGATTACCATTTCAATTATATTTAATAGTTTATTAAATTATGGAAAAAAAATTGCTCGGTCGTCATCTGCGAAGGATATTGGGATTATGTTTAGCATAGGCCCATCGTGTCATCCAAAAGGAATACTTACTCTTTATGGGTGGCAATATTTAATATTAAGTGTCCTAATAACACTATCCACCCCAAATTAATAATCTGGGTTGCTAACTTCGGTTCCTAAGCTGGAGTCCTAAATTACTCATTAATTCCACTTCAAACTCTCCAGCAACTAATTTACTTTTTCTCCTGTCCCAAATGTTTAATACCGTACGTATCTTCTCGTAGGTCCAATATATTATTATAAACCCATCCTGCTCCGTTCCAGGCAAATATTATTATAAATGAATTTGTGGACTCAAATGTAGAGTAACCGACGAGCAAGCTATCTACATGATATTATTTTAAATAAATGTATTCGCATAAATTGGTCAAATGTGAAGACAAATATCCTTCAATATTATTCCATTACTAGCCATTCACCCGTGAAAAATCACGGAACATGAAATGGTTCCCGTCGTTGCTAAGCCCTAGTATATTATATAGTATATTTTAACGGTCCACGGAGAGGCGGCGGTAACAACATGCGTTAAGCGACCGGTTCGGGTTTGCTGGCCCGGGGTTTAAGCCCAATCTCCGGCCGTTTGCAATTTGTTTTTTTAACCGTGAATTCTAACGAAGTTAGGGACAGACAGACAGATGGACTGACAGATAACGAAATTATTATGTTTATTTCTATACTATTCATTATCAAATATCGTGGAATAGCTCTCGCATTTTGATGATTTGATTGAGTGTGAAAATCGACGATGCCATGGCAGAATAAGTCGAAGTACGAAAAGGAGTTCATCAGGATAACACGATAACTTCAAACGCTTTGGAACACATTTTAAACTCAATTGAGAAAAAAAAATATTCTTCTTTCTCCGTTTGAAAATTTTGTCTAAACTTTATAGAATTAAAGATGCTAGTTGTGTATCTAGCTATTCTCTTTAACTCATGCTGATTTTAGAAAGATACGCGTTTTATATTTAAAAATAAAATAAAATCAAAAAATCTAGCTAATTTTTTTTTACATCACAAAACACCCAGGCTTGAGTAAAATCACACAGATTAATTGTGACCTCACCGGGAACCGGACCCGGAAACCTCAGTGTGAGAAGCCAGAGTCATGCCCACTGGGCAAAGGGGGCCGCCTATCCAGGTTCCACGATAAAAGGTCCACAGAAATTATTTTTTCTATAACGACGAATGGCTCATGACTTAAGGTCCACGCGATCCAGGCAACATTATAAACTTCTTCTTCAAATGTAGAAAATTTATTTTTGGTAACATAATTATAATTAATATAAATTAACTTTGTTTAAACCACTTATTTATTGAAAAAAATCAACATGTTTCAAAGCCAATGGCTTCTTCATCAGGAAAACAAAAATAATATTTAAAAATCAAAGTATAGATCAAAATATTAAAATATTATTATTTTCCATATATAACTTTTTAATATTTTGATCTATACTTCGATTTTTAAATATTATTTTTGTTTTCCTGATGAAGAAGCCATTGGCTTTGAAACATGTTGATTTTTTTCAATAAATAAATGGTTGAAACAAAGTTAATTTATATTAATTAACATTATAAACATTTTTTTTTCTGAAAGAGCTTTAAATAAATTTGTGGATTGATAATGGTGATGACATCATTGAAAAATTCTTCAAAGATGATTGTCAATTATATCAATGGACGAAAATATTAAATATGACCATTATCATAAATGTATTTGGCTACGTATGCACCTAAATGATCTCACGTCTACTGCATGCAGTTTACTTTTCTTCCTCTTCTGCCTGCTCAAGGCTTCACTTCCACACATCAGCGTTGGTACCAGAACTGCATCGCATTGCAGCTAGTCTCGCGTAAAAAGTTTCCATCATTGCTATTTATTAAACATGCAATAAATAAAAATATAAGTAAATGACTTTTAAAAGATTTACTAACAATATAAATAAATAAACAATCTATTTTCATACTTTTCCAGTCTTAAACATTCTTTAAAAATAGTGAGCGAACGAAAATTCCCCGCGGTATTTGAGCCTCGTTGATACGGGGGAATTTTCCCCTCAGGTATGCGAATCCTTCTCATTTTTTGTTCACAGACTTCAGAAATTTTTTTGATGTGAAGCGGAAGCAAAAATGTTTTCGCTTTGTCGATAAAAGGGGATCTATTTTTATTTTATATTATATTTTTCACGTGGAATGTTCACTATACAGTTGAGCCATTTCTTTACCACACCTGACCCATTCACACAGGAAGCAACAAAATTGAGCAACATGTACCCTTCGTGAAGACCCCTGAAATAGTTTCTGCAACTTTCATGTTAGCACATATTCCTCTTATTGTATCTAATAACGACATCTTGTTTTTCATTATCTATTTTCTTCCTCATATGTTTCTTTCATAGATGCACGAGCAACTAAATTAAAGTTTTACGATATAATAAAGACACTCCACTGCGCAGAATCTTGCGAAAGGTCTTCTAATAAATGTTTTACTGTATTTTTATTACTTCAAAAATTATTTTCTCTTTCGTATCCGGATTATTTACGTTTCCATTTATAAGTCTATTATCCGGCTTATATTTAGAAGCCGTCTGTAGATCCACATCGCGAATGCTTCAGTGTATCATTGTATTAGTGTCAGCAAAAACACATTAAAAATTATAATTGTAATAATTGGGTAAAGCTAAACTTGCTTATGACAACATAATACATACATACACATATATAACATGTTACACACACGGTGTTCAAAAAAATATCGAACCGTTAGTTGGCAGAAACACATTTATTTATACACACTATACTTACTCTTACCTCCTTCAAAGTAATGCATACCCTTCTCCCAGATGTCCCGCTATTGCTGTAAACACTTCTCGAATGCATCTTTTAGGCTTAAGGCGTCTCTTGATTCAAATCGGGTCCCTTTGAGCGGCGTTTTTAACTTAGAGAATAAAATCACACGGAGCCATGTCGGCAGGGCGGAGCCTGATAAAACAGTGGATTTCTGTGTTTGGCCCAGAATATTAGAAACAATTAAAAATTTGGAAAGGAAAATTTGAATTCAGGCCAAGAAAATTTGACTGAATCACATGCGAAGAATGGGCGGGTGCACTATCGTGATGGAGCTGCTCCATGATTTAGGGCTTGCCTCGAACCCGTGGTGTGCCTGCAGCCGGGTGAGGCAGACGCCGGAGCACATCCTCTGGAGTTGCGTTTTATTGAGAGATACCAGAGAAGATACGATAGATAATTTAGAGGTGGCGGATCGAGGCTCTATACGGAACTCCCATCTGCTAAACTACGCTTGGAACCTGGAACTATTTAAGGTTTTTCTGCGGGTATGGGCTTTTGCTGCTCCTGGGTTGTCTGGGCCGGCCGTGGTGCGTACGAGTAGGTCTTGTGTTTTTCTTTTGGTGTTGTCACCCTTTTATCTCGTAAAGGAGTGCTCTATTCTAGTTACCTCAGTTGCCCGGCGAGTTTTGCTCCTCACCTGTGAATTAATTGCATTTTTATCTTTCTCTATATTTTTTTTTGTAAAATTTTTATCTGTGTTTCCAATAAAGAAGTGAACCACCGGGACAATCTAGGTAAATTTTGAATGGCCCATTTGTTTTTTACTTTTATTAAAAAAATGTCAACCAGGCGCCGAGTGAGCAGGACCGATATTGCTTTTGCTTATAAAACGGTCCTGGGTAAATTGTGGGAATGCTCTCATTGTTCCGTTGTTACCAGCTTCGACAAAAATTTCGCAAACGCTTACTTCAAGCCTTAATCCTTTGTCGAAATTGAAATTGAATGTACCGAATGAATGCTTTCAAAATCTCCTATAAACCTCTATCGCAAGTTCTAGAATTGTAATGCGACGTTCTACATGACCAAGATCCGCACTTGGTCAATTACATTGTTGTCTCGGATTTTGAGGACCTTATGGGACGCGATACGCTATTCACTGATGTTTGGCAATCTTTGAAGCGATTTTACCACTCTTTACCCGTAAGATGCTTACGGGATTATTCTCGAAAGCCTGTTAGGTCGTGCGAATAGTTTCCATTCTGTCATTTCGCAACAATTGATAACTCGATGAGCTGTAAATACACCGCTTCACTCACGAGCTGACAGCGAATAACGCCTTCTGTGGGAGTTGTACGCAAACGCATGGATGTCTCCTTCGCGTATCCACCAAAGAATAATTTTTATTTAATATTTCGATAATATTTTAATAAATTACGTATCTAATCACTTTGATTACTTTCATTGATTCAGTGCTTAATGATAAAGAAATGGAAATGGATTTACACTTAGTTTCCAATTCACTCAAGGGAGATGATGAGAGGTGGAGTGGAATTTTGATCGGTCTTTAGTTTTCAAGCGAAATAAAGAAGGTGCTGTCTCAAGCGGCTTTCATGGTTTATTCATATAACAGTCAAATATCCTTCAGCTGCTTATCCAAAATCTTCACCAATTCTATAAAGAATGAAACAAAAAGCTTTTCAAAGAATGAGGGGAGCTTTTATACTCCAGCTTATTCCAAAATTTCAATTTAAAAAAATGCGTAACGGAGTACGTCGCTCCAATATTCTAGCATTTTCAATCACATTTAAAGTAAGCACTTGTACACTACACTAAAAATATACTCACGAACGAGGCTCTACCTACTTTCCACTTTATATATCTACATAGATCTATTCTTTGGTCAGTGTTGTCTCCTATATAAATAATCAATCGATAAGCCAAACTAATTTTGGTATACTAATAAAAACTTAAACTAAAAAAAACCACTCACAGATCCCCTATCCCGCATACTCAAGTACAAATTTTATAAGTTTTCATTTAAAAGTTCGGTAGATTAAGTGTATCAAGCTTAAATAAAATAATTTTGGAAATTTGATTCTTTCTCTAACACGGGTAGGTACTTAGTTTTATTTTATTTTTCATTAAACCTGACTTTACAATAGCAAATACAATACATTAATTGTTTAGGTAGTAAATAGGGGTATAAGTTTGCGTGCGTGCGTGCGTGCGTGCGTGCGTGTGTGTGTGTGTGTGTGTGTGTGTGTGTGTGTGTGTGTGTGTGTGTGTGTGTGTGTTTGTACGTATATGTGAGTGTGTGTTTATTTATGTTTGAGAGAAAATGTGTCACCTCGCAAGTTTATCCCTAACAAAATTAGTAAACTGCTCAAAATTTAAGTAAAAAATGTCTAGATCTGCAAAACCATGTAAAGTATCAATAACATGGTTATGTTTTACCATAGTTTATTCTCCAATGATCCAACTTATCATATAACCCACATAAATAGCAAGGTTGTGCAGTGAGAACAAGAAGCATGACTTTTATTTAAACAAATATTTGAAAAAAAATAGAAATTATTAATCTGGCAGAATATTATGAAATATTATAATCTGAAAAATATATTATTTATTGTGATAGGAATATTATGAGATACACCTCTTATTTCGGTTTCTACTCATAATATAAGCTTAGAAATTATTCAAAAAATCTTGTTCTCACTGCACGCCCCTGGTGAATAGATAGACTCGCTGTATGTATCTTTAAATTTCTTTCAAATTTATTAATTTAATAAATCAAGGCGACCTGTGAGACCTGCGTAAGCTCCTGCCGGGGTCCGAGTAGTCTGCAGAAGGCTTCGCAGCGCCAGGAAGCGGGGATGATCGGCTAACAGCCTCCTTCCTGCGCCCCGCCGACCCCGTTCTGGCCAAGTATATATGAACTGGAGAGAGTTGGCAGTAAACCGAAATGAGTGGAGGAAGACTCTTGAGGAGGCCAAGATCCACCAGGGGTTGTAGTGCCAAGAGTGATGATGATGATGAGTAAGACAATGATTATGATACTGATAAAAGTCCACGCTGAACGCAGCCAGCGTTTGTCGACGTTTCAGCTTGACACTCAAGGTATTTTTCCGTTGTCTAATCTCACAGCAGCGTTCGCTTCGAACTCCAGATTCCATCGCGACATTTCAACTAGTAATAACCTTGCTTTAATAAATTCAATAAGTTCAGAAGTATCTTTTAAATCATAATTTATTATTACCACTTGCTAACCTTCATATATACTGTAAGACTTCGCGATATACACGCGAAGAGCACAAATGAAAAGCTAACTTTGGAGGCTTATACTCAAACAGTCTAATCCTTCAGAAGAAGTTAAAATTATTTCTCAAAATAAATACATACAATTCAATCCTACATTAGAGCATTACTATTTTAACTACTATTACTATTGCGTTCAACAATTCGGGATAGTTTATAAATGTTTTCTTGTAAGCTTCGGGTTAGCGGTACAAGCGTGAATTTAATTACAATATTTTATTGTGTTCCTGTAAGCCTGCTACAGCTTCGAGTAGGCATTTCTACTATAGCTAGGCCGCATTTAAAATAATGTACGAAAATAATATGTGTGTTGTCACGATGCGAAAAATGAGCACAAAATAAGTTTTTCTAGTAAGTAAGTAACCTTTTTTAAACTATAAAATATATATTTATTTGGAATATCATATTGAGGCTTGCAATACGGGCTTGCCATGCAACTTTCCCCCGCTTTCTTCTTGCTGGACAAAGTTAGGGAATGGTCTTTTAATTGGGGTCGACCTATAATAACAGTAATTTACATATTTTTTAGTTTATTTCAATAAAAAAAACTCTTACTGTGAGTTTGTAACATATTTCTCTAAAAGTCAAAAAAATAATCTAAGGATCGAAAAAATCATAGAATATTGTCATTAAATGCTATGAATAAGAATAAATGCACAAAATTTAAGATTTCAAGATGATTTGAATAATTTTGTAGGATTTTGGAAAACCCTGGAAGTATATCGAATACACGAAAATTTACGGAAGCCTTTCAGAAAACGAGGATCCATTGCTACGGAAGAGTTGTTGTTTGATATTTGGCGATAACACAGAAGCGAGACAGACAGTGAGCGGACGTTCGATGCGAATTATTATCGGCCAGCAATAAAATACCAGAGTAGCTACTGGCGAGCGGAATATTCTCGATAGCGATCAATGCGATAAGAACGGCGAAATATGAAGTGTTCCACAGAACATTCTCGAAAGTCGATTAGTGTGAATGGTTAAAAATGAATTAAAAATGATGTTGTCGTTAAATTTGTGTCCTGTAACTTTATAATCACATAAATTTTAATTGTTAATATTTTAATTGCATCGTAGATATTCCATATTCGATAAAAAGATAAGTTGATTGTAGATTAATCCTGGCTTCACCTAGGTTACTCAAGGGTTTTTGATATTTATTACAATATATCGTTGATATATATTAGGTCCTTACATATGAAATTGGCGTTTAGTATGGGAGGAACATAAAGCCGATTTTTTTTTATTATAATATTTTTATTTAATCAAAGTATGTACCATTGCTATCTATGCACTTTTGCCATCTCATAGGTAGTTCATCGATCCCTTTACTAAAAAAAACCATTCGGACGGGAATCAATAAAATCTTTGAAGGCGGTTTGGACTGCCCCATCGGAGTTGAATTTTTTCCTTTACAAGAAGTTATCCAAATTTCGAAAAAAATGGTAATCTGTTGGGGCAAGGTCCGGAGAGTACGGTGGATGTCTTAGACATTCCAATTGAAGCTCCTCTAATTTGGTAGCCGTCTGTTGTGCAGTGTGTGGTCTAGCGTTATCATGAAGCAGCAGTGGCCTAGAGCGATTAACCAGCCTCGGTTGTTTAGCAGCTATCTTTTCCATCATGGTTTGCAGTTGCTGACAATAGACATCTGCCGTAATCATATGGCCAGATTTAAGATTTAAAATCCCTTCATTATTGTGCTGGTTGAGTAATGCAACGCAGCAGTCAACGCGCGTTTGTTGATTTGCTTCACTCAATTCGTGAGGTACCCACCTTTCAAGCTTTTTCACCTTACCAATTTGCTTCAAGTGGATTAAAACAGTTTTATCACTAACACCGCAGCCTGCAGCTAACTCGAATGTGGTTTGCGATGGATCCGCTTCCACAATAGCCTTCAATTCTTCATTATCAACTTTGGTCTCCGGCCGTCCACGGGGCTTGTTCTGCAGGTCGAAATTTCCAGAACGAAAACGTTGGAACCAAAAACGCACCGTGTTTTCTTTAGCGGCACCGTCGCCATACACATCATTAATCCTTCGAGCCGTTTCTGCAGCACTGGTGCCACGGTGGAACTCGTACTCGTAAATAACGCGATATTTCAAGTTTTTCATTTTGTAAACTGAGTGACGCAAAGAAAAAAACAATTGAGGAAAAAACAAATGAATTATAATTTTCAAAACACAAATACATGAGTAAATAGCTGTATAAATTTGGATTTGGAATTCCTAACCAAAGAGAAGATATTTGAGATCAAATTTGCCAGTACGGCAAAACATCAATTTCATATGTAAGGACCTAATATTTGAAAATGAAATAAAAGTACATCTTAATGATGGATTTACATTGAGATTATTCATGATCATTAAGTAATATTAAGTTTGTTACCTCTACGTTATTTTGAGTTATTTACCAATACAAAAACCCTTGATTTTAAGGGTAGAAAAATAGTGGCTCCGTGTAACCAAACCCTCTCTGCCACCCTTACATACTTCCCCTCTCCGTGAGTGCCGCAGTGCGGGAAGGGAGGTTACCGGGATTTCTCGGGGTCCGGGAGGCTAAGGAAGATTTTTTCTCAAATGATCATCTACGTTTATCTCAATGTATTCATTTTTAACCTAAGGGAGGCAAATAGAATATAAATATTCAAATTGTATATAATATCACTCTTACTTTTTGAATGTTACATTTTTAATAATGGCGTGCGAGCGGAAGCCAGGCACAATTCTAAAATACCTATAACCAGCTTTTCACCGGATATAAAAATATATTACCCTCTGAGTGTTCCAATCAAAAAAAAATTCAATTAAGCTTTACATAACCAACCTAGGTAGATACCTATTTTCCATGCATTCAATAATAATCTATGAGTACTTCAATACCAGAAGGTAAAAATATGTTTTTTCCCTGTCTAACGGGCTGTCTCTGGTATTTTTTTAATACTTTTATTATATTTTATTTAAAGAATAACCATGAATTGTGATAGTAAAAAATAAAAAACAAACTTATAAAGTTACCTAGCATCTATGTATGATGCATATATATGATGCAAAAATATGCCATGTTGTGAAAATAAATTATCACATGGGAAAAAATAACTACCTTGGTGGCGTATTAGTTCAGATATAGCCTAGTGATTCAACGTTCTCTGGTTCGAGCCCCATTACAGGAGATCAGCAAGTTACTCTTTTTTGCAAAGAACAAGCATTTAGCTAAGTTTGAAAAAATAATATTAATGTGACACGTAATCCGTGTTCGCTTCTCTATTTTTTTTAAATATATATATTTGTTAATGTATATTATAGATATCTCACAGAGACGAAACTGTATTTATTATGGGAAAGTAGGTATAGAAGTCATTTGGGTGTACATAGGACTTATGACCTATCTTTATGATTGGCTTAAGTGATCACTTTACACAATTGTAACATGTGAAAGCTTTCCACGCAATTTGAACATATATACAACTTCCAAAAAATGAATAAGCATGATATATTCTATCATGGGTGGAAATGGCGAATGTTACAATTGTGTAAAGTGATCACTTAAGCCAACCATAAAGATAGGTCATAAGTCCTATGTACACCCAAATGACTTCTATACCTACTTTCCCATTATAAATACAGTTTCGTCTCTGTGAGATATCTATAATATACATTAATTGATTAATAATGTCTCTGTGACATAAATCCAGCACTGTTCTGAAAGATTTGAACAAACTCAAAATATTCTGAAATGTCTGTTTGTGTTCATTAACATCATAATCAGACTATAACGGATGAACTAAACGAAAACGAACTAACGGTTGAACAAAAAGGAAGATAAGTAATATTTAACGAATCGGAAAGCTCAATAAAACTGAAAGTTAAATATCATTCTGGATCAAAGATTTACCTTAAAAAATATTTGACAACTGATATATAAAAAAAAACTGAAACATCCAGAAATAAAGCCGATTGCGTAATATTTACAAAAAGTATTGTAAATTATTATCAGCTAAATAATAATAAATATTAAAATGAAATAAATTATTTGGAAGAAACCATAAATAACATCAACAACAAAAAACCTTCCTAGGCCGAAAGATAGATTTTTTGCCGTTCTAAAAAGATTGATTTACGACTCCAATTCTAAGTAAAATTATATCAGCACAGCATTACTTATATTTTATTTTATTGCGAATCATGTATTTATTGATAAATCTTTAAACGTTTTTAACATTTTTTAAGAATCCGAAATAAAAACAACTGTAATTGAAATTGAATGGGTATCATGAGTGGGAGCTTTATTTGGAAGAACCCCACGAAATGGAGTGACGCGAATTGTTCCGATCTATTTCGAGCTTTTATTAAATATCTTGGAAATAATGATAAATAAACAGTAAAACTTTGATGTATTGGACAAATTCTGACAAAGGGGTGTGTGTTATAAAGCCGAAAATCTGTTATAAAATAATGAAGGTTTTCAAAAAAATTAATTTAACACATTATGGTGTTTTATCCACTACATGTCAAAATTTAAAAATAACAAGGATTTAAAATAAGCTGTTATTCAGCGTATCCGATGAGTTTTCTCCGGTGACCGGTGTCGGACCTTTAATAGCATTGAATATGATCAATTTTATCCACAAAACACCCCCTATATGTCATTTTTCTCCAGCCATAATGAAATGAAAATGGTGTGTCAATTTACTAATATCAACCATGTAGAGGTATCAAAGGAGAGAATATCAAAGAGGTCTCATTTTTCGGGATGTTTCCGATCCTATTGCAGGGTCCATCATCAAGACTACGTTTTGATTGATTATTGGCTTACAATGCCGTGTCGAAAGCAGGACACGGCATAAAACCCCAGAAAACACAAACCAGAAGATTTGTTAATTTTATATTGTACTGATATATTCCAACCTATTTTTAAAATAACAATTATAACGGAAAAAGTTCAAATATTCAAAAAAAGTTATAAAAAAAATCAAAAAAACTTGAAAAAGTCGATATTTTCGTCCAAGGTCGTTGTTTAATGATAGAAATATCGACATTGGACAGATGTCTTGACGTTTCTCTATTTTTGAGCGTTGGGGTAACAATCACCGAAATAACAATATTATTATTTTCAGAATAGGGTCAAATTATTTGAAAAGGGGGTAATAATTTTCACTTGTCATATGCGTGTTTAACCTTAAAAATGTCCGTTTAATCGGAGTCCGCAAAATCAAGGTTTAACTGTATTATACGAGTGACCCCGTAGTCCGTGGGAATAACACTCGATTTAAATATCAGGGGAACCGGGTTCGATTCCTGATGAGGTCACTATACATCTTTGTGATTTTCTTAAGCTTGGTATATTTTGTGATGTGATCGCTACAGTAATTAGTTGTAGCGTTAAAAAAATGTGTCAAGGTACAAAAATGTTTTCCTGTGGATGAAGAGGAACAGAGTGAAAAATGAAATATTTAATGAACCAAAACTTTGGCAATATCCGATCTTTTCAACCTTATTTTTGAATGTATATTTTCAGAATTTTTAATAATTTTATTGATTCATATGATGTTAAAGAATATCACGATCCATACGTACACGGCAGAACATCCCAGAAAACCTTAAAAAAATAAAAATAATTATGATGCGCGTCTTCACAAGACTCTCATTTCCCACTGGACGTAGGGGTCTGTGCCGTTTATCTCCTGGAAAATCTGTTCCGCCTATTCTTCCTCAAACCCCGGCATTCTATTGGTGTTTGGCAAAACTTATCTTATTACAGCACTGAAGCAGGACGCTACTCACTTTGCGTTACTACTATCTTAAGATTGTTATTTCAACACTAAAAAGACGAGAATAAAAATCTATACCTATAAAACTCAATGTCTGTCTGTCTGTCTGTTCTCTATACAAATCTATACCGTTTATCATGAGACCACATAGACGGAATATGAAAAATGAACTGTTTGAACAAATATTAGTGTTAAAATAAGCGAAATAAATGACTTGCGAAAATCTTAACTGAATGTATTTTATTTGAATAAAGGTATTTAGAAAATACGTATTTTGCATTTTGTATTTAAATAGTTTTCTTTGAAACTATTTCGAATTTGCATTTATAATAGTACTTTAACGTAACCATACTTTGCATTTTGAATTTAAATACTTTTAATAAACTATTTTGCATATCTCTGCGTACACCTACACCTGTATCTCGTTTTTTTTATTTGTATTTTCTCTATTCGTCTATTAAGTGTTGGAATAACAATCTAAAGATCCCAATTTTGCTATTTTCGGAATACGGCCGATTGTTTACCGAGCTCAATTTCTGGAGTTCCCCCGAGATTGGCTCCTTAACGCGCGGGTCACACGCCGTTATCCCAATCCTGGGCGGCCAAACACCCCACATAAATATCAATCTTATTTAATTACAATTGTAAATTATTAGTACAAGATGGTTAAAATGTATTTATTTAGAGACTTTTTAGTGTGTGACACATTGTGGTTATGCATTTGATAAAATTTATCAATTATCAAGATATGTTATAGACTGGCTACAACCCGTTAAAAATGACGGTATTTTTTCATGCTGGTTCCTAAAGACTAAGTATTTACTTATTTACAGCCGACACCCATTAAATAATAATAACGATTTCTATCAAAATATTTTAATATTTGTTATACTTCCCCTGCCGGCAGTTAATGGTACTATTTTAAACCCTGGCGATTGTGCTGGGCCGAACATGAAATATTTCGCGTCTTTGCTAAACCCTAGTATATATTTATAATATCTTTTTGTTGGTCCACGAAGAGGCGACGGTAGCAACATGCGTTAAGCGGCCGGCTAGGGTTTGCTGGCCCGGGGTTCAAGCCCGATCTCCGGCCGTTTAATTTGTTTTTTCAATCGTGAATTCGAACGAAATTACAGAACTCAAACGAAGTTACGGTCGGACAGACAGACAGATAGACAGACATGCAACTTTTATGTTTATTATTATGATTGATGTCTGATAGAAACGAAGCTATTTTTTATGTCGGAAAGTAGATATGAAAGTTTTTTTAATGTTTATAGAGCTTACGACCTATCGTATGGCTGGCTTAAATGATTACATAATGTAACGTTCACAAATTCCACCCATGATAGACTACAGTTGTGTTTTATAGGATATCGCTTTCTTGATATTTCAAGGATTTATAAGAATAACCTAGTTGATTCCAGATTCCTGTGTATCATGAGAGTTTTTGATATCGCCTAATTCCTTCTTATTCTACAATTTCGTGACAATATTTTGACTAACTTTATTTATTTCTAACGATGCCATTTTAAGACAAATATTTATGTAATGTAAAATAGAAAAACTTTTTTTTATCGAGATCATGTTAACTTAAGTGAAAAGTTAACTTAAGTAACTTAGTATCATGTTAACTTAACTAAGGTAAATCTTAACTTAAGTAAAAAGTTTCCTATAAATTTTATTTAATATACTTCAAAGATAATAATTAGGTTTTTCTATCACATAAATGATGTGATAGAATGATAATAATAATAAAGATAATAATTAGGTTATTCTATCACATAAATGATGTAATAGAATGTAAAAAGTGAAATTGGGTAAAAAACATAAGCGCTGTTATCTTTATTTGTGCTAAATTATTATATAATTTTATATTTTGCTACTTGAGTTTCGAGAGCATCAGAATCTCTAGATTTAAATTAAAAAATATGCCAAATCTATATTAAAGTTTAGGATTTTAATAACTTGCTAATTTTATGTCGTATGCGATGGAAGTTGAGTAAAATATTGACACTTAATATAATAGTACCTACTTATGTGATTATTTACCTACTTATTAATTATTTTTGTATAATAATTGTGTATATACTTACATATATAAATACTGTATGAAATAATCATAATAGTATATAATCGGATCTCACTGTGACTCAATTACGTAATTACTAATGTAAAATCGTGAATTCTCCATAAATATAATGGAACTAATGAATATTTTAATATTGCGAAGTAGGCAAAAAAACTATAGACATTATAGATACATACATAAGTAATTTTAAAATTCTCTCTTAGAACTGCTAAATCTTGTCTCTACTGGCGCCGTAAAAATGTCGAAAGCTCATTTCTTGTATAAATTACATAAATTATTATTTGAAATTCTTTATCATAGCTAACTTCGTAGTAAAACATTATGAATGAATTTTTATTAAGTTTATATTACACACTTAATAAAATGATCGCGAGAACTGCTTTGTATAATTCGGGAGTTTTTTTAAATGAATTATTTAAAAAAAATATACCTTAAATACGATACGAAATAGTGACCTGCTGTATCTACCTCCCGACTTGTGTAGTCGGACTGTCATGCCGGCTGTAATAATATCTATATTCAAAATATTGAGTTATCATTACCAGCTGCGAAATCTATATTATACAGGGTTATTTGGAAAACATTGATAACCTCGCAGGACTATACTCCTGTCTTGATTATGAGTCGAAAATGTTCAAGCTATCATGACCTAATATCAATAGTTAAGGAGATATGCGACATCAAAGTTTGCATTTTTTTTTCAATATTTCCGACTTATTTTTTGTAAAACGTTGGACTATCATTACACTAACTTATATCGAGTATGAAAAATTCATACCCTTTAATACAAGTCAAATAAAAAAATAAAAACCTTCGAATTCCAATTTGAAAACATTCCAATTGGAATTTTTCAGGGTTTTAATCATTTTATTTAACTTGTATTGAAACAAATGAATTTTTCGTAATTGATATTAGTTACTGTAATGATAGTCCAACGTTTTACAAAAAATAAGTCAGAAATATTGAAAAAAAATGCAAACTTCGACATCACATATGTCAATAACTACTGATATTAGGTCATGATGAACATTTTGGACTCATAATCAAGGCAGGAGTATAGTCCTGCGGGGTTATTAATGTTTTACAAATAACCCTGTATACTATGTCATTACTTACTTATTCGGGATGTAGCATCTGTATAGTGCCATAAACATAACATAAACATTCATGAGAAGGACTCCAGATGTCTAGCACTGTCCCTTCAAATATACGGAAGGTTCAGATTTAGAACATGTACACAGCTTTCAAAAATTTGATAATGTGTGGATGTTCTTAAGATGGAGTTGGTGAACGTTGCATTATGTAGAGTGATCACTTAAGCCAGCTCATACAGGTCGTAAGCCCTGGGTCTTCGTATACAACACCTCACGTAATTAACGCAAACCCTGAAAGTACTTTGTTAAGAATAGGCTACTGGATCGATATCTGACATTTTTTAATTTTTAAACACAGCTTAAATATTTTTAATTAAATAAATAAGTTATCTTGTCTATTGTCGCTTTAGGGCCGGTTGTTTCAAGTTGGATCAAAGTAAAAGTTCGTAAAACATAGATTTTTTTCGTTCTCCACCAATTAAACAATCCGTTTCCGTAATAATCTATGCTTTAAATGAACTTTTATTTTAATCCAACTTGAATCAACCGGGCGCCAGTTTATTCAGAACACTTTTTCAGTATCACTTTTCACTGTTTGGAAGGCAGCCACTATTTCATGTTTTACACTTGTCATCTCGTTAAGATACACTTAATATTTTATTCTTTCCATTTGAATATTAATTTAATTCTTCCAATATTGAAAAAAAAAGGCATTGCGATCGAAAATTATTTTTTTCCAAAAACACAACACAAAAATAAACCGATGTACCTATGACTAATTACTTTGTTGTGCCGTCTCGCTCTTTTCCATGAATTTATGTTTCCAACAAGTGAGACAGTAATACTTTGGTGATCTTGAACTACGTCTCGTCTTGTTTTCGAATTGACATATGTTCTTGGGGTGACTATGATTTTAATTGATTACTTTTTATTTTATTTTAGAATAAAAAATTACGTACGTTAAAAAAATTTAAAAATTAGTGAAATCGATTTTTTATCCGATTCTAAACAAAGTTCTTTCAGGGTTTGCGTTAATTACGTGACATGTTGTATAAGACTTCCATAATGTTTCTCATATAAATAACTTCGTCTCTATATTGTATCTTAATTAAAAAGGTTAACGTTTAATACAAGGAGACAAAGGATGTCCTCAGTCAATGACCTGTCAGTCAGTCCCAGGTGATCTGTGTCAGTATTACGTAAATAGTTCAGACCTGAAATAAGAGTTTAATTACGCCATTTAGAAAGAGTCCGTTGACTTAATATAAACAATTAGCGTGGGACATACGCCTAATGCAGGTGTCACGTAGATGTGTTCATAAAATTCAAAGATATTTAAGTTTATTAGCGATCCTTCTTTTTATCTTCCCTTATCCGGTTGCTATCATCATTTTGTTTACTGTGGCCCGTAAAAGACAAGAAAAGGAAAAAAACTAGCCACACCGTTTTCCACCATTTTATCAGCCCGGGGAGAGATACTGATGTAGTTTCCCTTTTGTCTTCCTCATCGTAGTATTGGTACTTAACTGATTAGATTGTGATATCAATATCAAGCCTTACCAAGGTCACTATTCCCCTTGATTCAATACTGACTACGACTGCGGCCCTCTGGCGGGAGATTTTTGTATTTGGACCACTCATACGCGATCAATCTTGCTTCTTATGGTAGTTACACTACCCTCATCTTCATCTGGTGCAGTGTTTCCTTTCGCACCCTCGATCTTCACATTGCCATTTGTAACCCTATGAACCCAGTTTATTTTTAGAAGCCGTCTGTAGATCCGCATCGCAAATGCTTCAAGTCACTTGAGCATTGTTTCAGTGAGTGTCTATGGTCACCTTCAATATAAAATTACAGAAAACACAGCATTGTACCATTTTCATTCGCAAATTTAAGCTAAGGTAGCACAGCTGCATGATACCTTTTTGAATTTAATTTCCAAAGAAGGGCCCTAGTCTCATTGAATCTACATCCCAGGTAGTCTATTATATATTTTCCTTCTAGTCTTATTACATCTCTGTACAGGCCGCCATCATCTATTTTGTTTCATTTGATAATAATTATTATTTACTAGCTATGCCCACGCGGCTTCGCACGCGATTTTTAGTTACTTTTAGTTATATTTTATCAATTTGTGTATTAACGTTAACATATAGATATACGTCGTCGCAGGTTTTAATATAACTTTTTGAGTTCTGTAACTTCTTTATAGAAATTATTAAAATATCTCTTACCGTTAAGACAGCGTTCGTAAAAATCGCATCGCCCATTTTTTGGTCGACTTTAGTTGTAAAATAGGTCACCACGAAAAGCCCTTTTATTTTGACGGGACAATATATACTTTTTATCCACCCTGAAAGTCCATTCTAAAAAGTGATGAAAGAATTTTTGAAATCGGATGAGTAGTTTCGGAGATTGTCTCCTACATCCAAACTTGCAAATTTTATCTCTTTATATATTAGCATGGATTGTGTACTACTTTCATTTAGTTGCTGAACTTTATATAACTATCATCAGCATAGCTGGAATATTCCATTCTCCTTACCATGACAAGGAGGAGATCACGGCGAGGAAAATTCAAAATATGAGGTTTAATTCCGAACCTAAATCCAAAATAATCAAAATCTTCGATTGTGTGCGTTTCAACCAATAAAAAAGCAGTGAAAAATCGTATATAAAGTTCAGAATATTTTGAGTTTGTTCAAATCTTTCAGAACAGTGCTGGATTTATGTCACAGAGACATTATTAATCAATTATAAATAATATTTCCTGGCGTATCCTAGTGTAATGCAAGTATTCGGATGAATTTCATTACACACAATAAAGTATATTGCTCTCAAAATTCCGTAAAAAATCAATGTAGATTTTCTCATTAGCGACATCTGTGGGGATTTAGGGGAATGAAAATGGCTTTGTACAGGCCGCATGGAAAAGGCGCTTACAACTCATATATGAAAGCTTTCCACACAATTTGAACATACATATATACAACTTCCAAAAAATGAATAAGCATGGTATATTCTATCATGGGTGGAAATGGCGAATGTTACAATTGTGTAAAGTGATCTCTTAAGCCAACCATAAAAAGACAGGTCATAAGTCCTGTGTACACCCAAATGACTTCTATACCTACTTTCCCATAATTAATACAGTTTCGTCTCTGTGAGATATCTATAATATACACTAATCGTATATAAAATATTTCTTAAATTTTTCTTCAAGAACGTGAAAATTAAATTTGCTTAATATTATTTTCCTTAACAGAACCCTCGCGTTTAAAGTAAAGGGAAGCCGAACCATTTTGTGGTTTATATCGAACGTCGCTTGCCGGCATCAAAGCAGGAAAGATATCGGAGAGGATATCATATACAAAGTCAGCAGCGTTAACCTGATTCTGTGTACCGAATGTGTATACACATACATGCTCATATACATGTATGTATATCATTGTAAAAACAATGTATCGACTGCATATCAAAAAATATAATTTTTCTTATAATGTTCAATGTACCAGTGGAATGCTATCGTCATAAGGTAGAAGCCAGCGACCGCAAGATTTACGTTGTTGTATCAAATCTAAAATATTTTTTGAACATGTTTACTACAGTAGGTAAGGAGATTTCAGATATTTTGACATTTGAGTTCGGGTGATTTCGAAAGATAACGTAATAAAATGTAAAAACAACAAACCTGATTTTTTAATATTGTCGCGCGTCGTGGTGAATGAAAATTCTGGAAATAAATTAGTGATTTATTAATTACTGGTTAACTAACTACTAAATGTACAAAGTCACTTAAAATGAATTAAAGTTAACGCTTTTCTTTAAATTACACTGTTTCGCAATATATCACTCGTAAATCAGTACTTTATTATCGCTAGGTACCTAACACGTATTTAACATTCACTAGAACATTCCATTAAATTGTGGCACGTTTTATTTATCGCTTATTTTCAACGCCAATTAGGTACTTTGCTCGATTATTTCGCTCGATATCTATCGCTTCGTAATTCACGACTGGCCACCCTGGCATCGTCTCGCGGCTCGCGCGTAATTAGCGCTGCAAACACGACTTCAACTCCGTAGCGGTCTAAATCCGCACTATTTATACCTACAAACGCTGTTTTATCGAACTTTCTAAATTATTCTATTGTGCAGGAGAAGGTTCTCGGCTGTTCCAGTCGTTTATAAACGTTTCACGAAGATTGTAGATAATTGTTGGTTTTTGTAGACGTTCTCGATTCCAAGTGACATATTGCCAGGGGTTCGTACAGTGCCTAAATTATTTTTAGCGTCTCGTTACAATACGTTTAACGGGACAGAACTACAAACTCATATTAATGATTGGCGGACGCGTTATTATTTCGAAAGCTACAAATTAAAACTACTCTACTGGGTTCCTCGTAAAAAATGGATGGTTTACAATTTGGAAATCGTTGAAATCATATTCTGAAACACTTATCCGATCCTGGGCTTGTTTTCCGTTAATGACCAAAAAAAACCCCACCACGCGGCTCCAGCCCTACCGGAATAGATTGACAAAATTCTATATTTAAGTTAGTTATTAATCAATATATATATATATATATTTATATATAAAGAAACCCGTGTTTCCCTATCCGCCAAGTTTTCTCCACAACCACCCACCGGTGTTTATGATGGTGGATAGCCCTTGGTGTCACATCCAAAATATGCGAGTTTGGTGCCGAAAATGTGCTTTCTAGCACATTGTTTTGTTATGGGAAGGCAGCAAATGCTTCAGATTATTTCAAAATAGGCGCGCCGAGTGTGTCGGTGAGTCTAGAAGGTTCCGGAAAAACCTGCTCTAGAAAGTTCTGGAAGGAGAAGGTTCTAGAAAATTTCCTAAAGTTCTATTAGATTCTAAACTAAGCGGCGGAATGTATCGGTGTGCCTAGAAGGTTCCTGTGCATTCGATAAATTTCTTGAAAGTTCTGGAAGGAAAATGTTCTAGGAGGTTCGCGAAAGTTCTATGACGATCCAAATAGTGTTCTAAAAATCTACGCGTGCAAAGCCGCGCGGGAACAGCTAGTTATATATATATAACTATATATTCTTTCTATATAATTAATATGCCTTAGTATATCATAAATATTTATCATTACTGACATATTTCTAAATGTGGAGACCTGTAATTGGCCATCTATAGTGTATCAATGTTTTCTATGCTTTTTTTTTGTGCTGTTGGTCTTCCATAAACGTTAAATAAATAAATTAATAAATAAATATTCAAGAACACATTCATATTTGTGAAGTTGTAATTTTTCAGAACGAAGTTCTGTGAAATTTTTAAAACCAAATTAATTAATCAATTAGAAAGACATACAGAAAAATCTAATTCACGAAATAATATTAGGTATAAAAATTAATCAATTAATAAAAATAAGAACTACATATAAGGTCGATATATTCACGGAAACATAGAGGGTTGCTATAGCTTAGTGGTCAGAGCACCGGCCCCGGAAAGGAGGTGACCTGGGTTCGAATCCCGGTAGTAACCTAATATTTTTTCATGAATTAGATTTTTCTGTATGTCTTTCTAATTGATAAATTAACTTGTTTTTTTTAATTATACCCAATGTGAGAAGGACTGCTTCACGCGGCATTATAGTAGTGATAAATAACTCAAATAACTTTGTGTAAGTTTAAATAAAAATTTATATCTTGAAAACATATTTGGACGGTACACTTGGAGAATACTGCGCAGCCGATTTTTAAATCAAGTTCAACGAGTCAAGGAAAAGTTTTCACTCACAACTCACAACCGATGCATTGGAATTCATGCAAAATACATTTGACATTTTTGACTTGGCACGCTGACATTTTAATCGCTCTAAACGTCACATCGCAAGTGATTGACGGTTTCTTATTTAGCCCGCTCGTATCATAGACAGTTGGACGAAAGAATAAGACCCCCCGACGTCTGTCTACAGCGTTCATGCCAGTTACATGCGTTAACCTGCGTGTAGCAAAATACGACACAACTTTTTCGCAGAAAGCGATCAACAATAGCAAAGTTAACCGATAATCATACCTAATAATGCACATAATTCTCCATGTAATAATGTCCGTCGCTAACGCTACCAGGTGGCGCAAATAATTGTGAAGAATAAAAAACAAAAAATATTATTTCTCTATCTAATAATGTCACTAACACTACAAAGATATAGTCGTAAAAGACAAAAATTTAATTAAATGCAATAGATATTGAGATCAAATTGTCTGTCAATAGTAAACCTCAGTTTGATTTGTGTTGCTTAATGTTTGTTGTATAATATCATATAATGATTCAGTTTCTTCCTAAAACGTTGTAAAATAAAAATAGCATTAATCTTTCCTCGGTTAGATTAAAACATTTCTTGTAATATATAATTTTTAATATCGTTAAAATTGTATAGAAAGTAAACGGATATACAAGACTATATCGTGCCAATCGTAACTTATAGAACAGAGAAGATGGACCCACCACACACCCAGGGCCGTTCTACGCGCAAAATCCTCCCATATCGGCCCTACACCTTCGCCACCCATGTTCAGCATTGTTTTAATGCTAAAGTGGCAGTACTCACTGCCCAGCTGACACTCATGGGGATGTGAGCGAGATGGGGAGGCTTCCACACAAAACCTCTTCTCTACGTCTGAGGCGCAGGGATAAATGATAATTGGAACATACTTACCATCCATTAAAGTAGGAATTACAAGTTACATATGTACAAGAAATGCTACAGTTTAAATACAAAATATGAAAGCACAAAGTCCATAGTAATAAGCATAAAGATAAAAACATAACATGCAGACATACAAATAAGGGGCTAAATTAATTAAAATTATTACAGAATTACATCATATACATAGTTATTAGAGTAATTTACTCCGTACGGAGAAAAATTTAAATAAAATAACAAGCAAAAACATTTACGGACTCGCCAGTCGGCAGATACAACCACGGTAATGATCCTAACTGATTATGTTACGTCTATAGAAATTTCGCCGTGACGGAAATGAAAACTTGAGAAATCTGCTGAGAACATCGGAAATGAAAACTTTAAGAGCAATCACAAGGAGAGATAGAGATCAAATCCTCAATGAAGAAATAAGACGGACCTGTGGTACCGAAGGTATTGTGCGATAGAGCAGAACAAGAAGAAGATTCTGGAGAGATCATATAAACAGAATAGACAACTTCAAAATGCCTTACATTGCAGCTGACGAAATCTCACTTGTCTGGTCTGGTCTGGTCACGAAATCTGGTCGTTGTCTTCCTGGAAGATGGCCCAAGCGATGGTGAGACAGTCGGATCTCGAAGTCTCAAAGAGTAGCAGCTTTCTACCAGAAGAGATCAACAGATCTAGAAGAGGAGGAAGAAGAAGATTTCTTGTCACTTTGATAATACCTGGATAAGAAACAAGGCTTAAAAATTCATACGACTCCGTTTCTTTGGCGTTTTCTCTTCTTGACATTAGCAGCAGCCATTACTTTCACCAAAGTAATATAATGTAGCTCTGGACATGTTCTCAATGACATTTTTCATCATCGTTATTTTTTTAATAGATTAGGCAGAACTTTTTAGCGATAGCTTTCGATCCATGTACCTACCCACGTACCAGTGGCGCGCAGCACATATAGGCGAAAAAACGGTACATCACTCTAGGTTCTGGGAAAATAATATTAATTATAACAAAATATATTTATTATGAAGAAGACGATTTCTAGCCGTAGCCACGAGCTAGTTAGTCACGGTTTCAATGCTGCTCCTATTTTACTTTTTTGGGCGTCTCATATTTATATATTTTATCTGTAAGAAAGTCATAGTGAAGTGAATATTTTCGTACTAGAGCCATATTATATTCATCTTAGCTTATTATTTATATAAAAAATAAAAAATATTTTGTTATATAAATAATAAGGCTTGTGAATGGCCATCTATGGCCGTGTTACAATAAATCTCATGTATTGTTTGAAAGATTTATCTATCAAATATACACATTAATTCAATATTATATAAAACATGGGATAAGACACTTGTTTCATATGTAGTTGAACCATGATTTAACACTCTAAATGATCATTACTCTATTGTTTCTTTATTTTGTTTTTCAAATTTTCCGTTTTCCAAATAACCCTGTAACAGCGTGACTTAAGTTTACGCCTACTGCACGCTACTGCAATGTACTTACATATTAGTATTATCAAACCTCTCGGCGGCGGGATATCAATCTCCTATCGTAAAAATGCTACCTGGGAAAGTCATTATAAATTCCGTCAACGACAGATCAGAAGACAGTCGTAATCAATCAGAATCGATTTCCAGTCAAATTTTAATGATCGCGGCACAGCGGAGCTTCAGCTTTCAAGTACGCATTAGAGGCGCGAGTGTCCCCGCAAAAAATAATTATTTAACAAAAAATGCTGACGAGAATTTAAGGCTCGGTGGTGACTTATGAATAATAAATAACGGAATAATCCGTAACATCCAGATGATTTTTGCTTGAAAAGTCTAAAAATGATCCGTATCCCCATTGTGAGTCCGCGCTAGAGATGGATCGTTCATGAACAAACTATTGGTGAACTAGCGTTCATTAGTTTAGCAGTCGTAAATTGTTTTTTTTTTGGTGGAATGAACGATTTCAAATGAAGATCTATGCGTCACTGATGTCCAGTGTATTGTTGCAATACTGTTTAGCATGAAGCGGTCATATAACATTGTCTCTTTCTCGCCAAGATATCGCTACCGATTGCTTTTGCCGCTACCTTTGCGAGATTAGATTATATGGACGTGTATCGGTACACAACACATTCTTGAAGTACCATGACCAAAAACACAATAAAATCATAAATATTTTAATGAAACCACGTTTTCAAGATGGTAATTTTAGAGCATATTTCTTTAATGTTTATAATAAATGAGATGCATAAATTGAAAAAGAGATTGGTTATGCCCATACAAGGCGAGACGCATATCAATTCAATTAGAGTAGAATCAAAAACAAGTTTTTTCCCATTATACGTGATTATAGTGGAAATGTCAGAACTAATGCATTAGCAAACTTTGTAATTCCCAGATTACACTCATTAGGGAATGAACATGCAGAGGCGGCTGACATTTTTGCTGATAGTATAACTGTGTATAGGACAAAGCTGATACAATTCTTCACATCTCAACAAAATGGAAATGGACCATAAATTTTTCTGTATTATTATTTTACCTTAAACTATTCTTACTTGTACCTTTAACTGTATTATTATTTTATCTGTCTTATGTTTTTCTGTATTATTATTATTATTATTATTATTATTATTATTACCTTTTAACTATTATTATTGTAACTTTTAACTGTATTATTATTTTAACTGTCTTATGTTATTTTTTTAAATTTTTATTCTGTATATTTGTAAAAGCCCATACGGGCGTTAAATAAATAAATAAATTCTCAAGTTCTACAAACTGACTTCGGAAACAGTAAACATACATCCCCCGTCAGAAATAATTTTGTTTTCATAAATGAACGATTCCAAATGACAAATCCTACCCTCCCGCCTTACCCCTGTCAGCGATGATTTTACTAGATAAATGAACGATTCCAAATGACTTACTCTATCCCACCCCCTTCCTTCCATGTCAGCAAAATGATTCAAATCCTACCTCCCCCGAGTTAGAAAAAAAAATTGGAGGAAAAACGAACATTCTAAAGTGACGACACGATGAATAAGTTCAGTCAACTGAAGGAAACTTCCCATCACTAGTCCGCGCTCCGAACGGGGCGAGTTGGTCCATAAATCAGGGCGAGCGCCCATTGAATATTTATTTTCGCAATATAAATGCAAAATGATTTTATTTAGTGCGCAGTAAAATGTATTATTTCACGCCTGTTAAACGGGAAAATGTAAATTATGACCGAAAGAGTTTTAGGTAGCCATTTGAACTTTTAACACACCTCCCCGTCCGCATTCTCTAAGTGGTGCTGATTTAAAAATGAAATATTTTATGGAGCGTACGAATTGACCCCTTTGTCATTCACTTCTCGGCCGCGACACCGGCGACAGCGCGCGTTATAACTAAGTGACCTTTTAACCCTTTGCCCTCCAGACTCTGTTTTGGTATTTATTATATTTAAAAAATATATAAACGTATCAAATTCTGCATTTATAATATCCACCCTCTCATCCTCTTGCAGATCGTCAGCAACCCTGGAACTACCACTTGACGACTCAAGGACACTCCCCTTTACGTTTTTATGCCCCATGACATCTGATGCGTCACTAGGACACCGATTGACACTTTTCGCGACAAATTTAAATACTTTTTATTACTTTATATATTAAAAACAAATTCATCTTGTCAAGTATCAAACAAACTAAAATAAAAATTCACAAGCTCGTACCCATTTTATTACATTAAAAAATATTAATTGTTTTATTTTACACGCAACGGAGAGGTTTCATAGTGCTGATAATATTATAATATATTGTAATATTTTACTAAAATATACGTAGACCAAAACTAATAAATTGGTGGAAAATTGTTGAAATTCGTCAATAAATAACAAGGAAAAAATATTAAAAATAGTGTATTTTAGCGCGCAATGATTGACCTCCCACTCGCTTGTGACGTCACGCGTCCGCATAGCCGAGCACTGGAGCACAAGCCGCGATGTACACCGGATAGGGGAGATGACGTCACGCGACTCCACCGGACGGAACAATATTATACATGCGAAACGCAAATTAAAAATTCTATAAATTATTTTTATGTTATTTTCTGAAATATCTTAATTTCACTTTCAGACTTTTGTTCAATTTTACTCAAATTATCATTTTCATTAATTGAAAAAAAATAGTAAACTTCTCCAAAAATGAAACTGCATGATGAATACTTGATAATTTATGCATCCAGCCTAAACAGTTATGAACTTACATTTCAAACGTATTTAGATAAAATAAAACAATTATTATTAAGAATAATCAAAAATATCGCAAATAAAAACAAAAAGAAGCACGTAAAGACCAGCCTGATAATTAATTTAATGTGTAAAATCCTACCAACACAAAAACAACCTCATTACAGACAGACACAGGAAGAATACACGAAGGAAAGATTTAAAACATTAATACAACACAGATATAATACAATAAATAACAAATAAGAAACTAGAAAAGCGTATACCGTATTTAGTGTTTTATCAATTTTCAATTCTAGTTGGACCAAACAGTTGTTGTTTATGGCGCCATTAATTTGTTTTTTATACGAAAAAAGTGCTACATAAATGATCCACTATTATTTATTTTAATATTACTTTAAGCATCATACAAGCTTGAAAATCTGGGGCAGGTAATGGCTGCCAGCGAAATTCTTCTGCACTGTTTCCAACATGGCGGTTCGCCAGTCGAATTCCCCCGTGTTAGTGAAATCCGCGTTTGGATCTCCCCCGGGTTGCTAAATTAAGCCTCATTTGCTGTGTCCCGATCTTCCTTACTCCGCACACGACCTAACCGGCACAGCCTACTACTTTGATTGTACCATATACGTAATATGCTATGAAGAATATTTGTTTCGCCTGACATAAATCTGCATGATGAACCCAATAGATTTCTTTAAAATAAGTCAGAATCCTAATAATGTTAGCTATTTTTCTCTTATCACAACAAGGTGGCCTGCGTATAACATGTGGGTATTTCTCATCAAATTCCGAAATTTCAGTTTGGATTCCATCAAAATATTTTGTGTTGAGAAAATGAGTTCCAAAAAATTATAAAATGAAGGAATGACTAACAGATTGAGGGAATGATTTTTAATATTATTATTGTTGAAAACAAATTATAATATACGAAATTATATGATTAGTATTACGAGCAGCTACAGACTATGTTCTTTGCTTTAAAGATGGTATAGGATTTTTTGGAGGTAATTTTTTTGTTACTGTACACTCTACTGTTTTGTTTCCGTTGTTTTCGTTTTTGTCTAACTTCTCTAGGACTCATAGTAGTATTTAATTTTAGCTAACCCTTCTCTATTTTCTTTAAATATTTTTACCTTTCATTTTCCGGATTTTTTCAAAAAATCGACATTACTTTTCATTTGCTCTTGCCTTTTCCTTTTCTTTTTTAATTTCATTTCTTTATCACTCAACTACTTTTGTCGTGCCATTTTTCTTATTTATATACCTGTATAAAATTAAAACCCACATAATACTAGTTGAAGGAAAACAATTAATAAATCCAAGTCCTTTTTATACATTTTTTACATTATATATAATACTATTTATAATTATAATAAATACAAGTTATTAAGATATAAAACTGTATAAATCATTCCCTCATACAATCGTCATTCCCTCACTATTAAATGTAATGAGGGAATGACGGTGAGGGAATGACGAATTCGAACAAAAGCTTCATAAAACACTGGAAAATAATCTCCAATTGCTTAAGTTTCTTTGTATATGCATTTTACCCCCCAAAACGGATGAAAAAGAATTAAAACATAATAAAAATATTAATTAATCTTTTATATAATATTAATTAATCTTTTATACGGACGGAAATGTAATGTCTAATTTCGACCAAATACTTTTTTGCACATACTCACCGCAGTGTTGAGAACAAACCGCTATATTGACACATTACAAGTGTTGCTAGGTCTTAAAAATATAAGGTCTCATTTATAAATCTCGTTCGATACGATCGTAAATCAAATATTCGTAACAGGGTGAGGGAATGATTTTATTTTGCGGGACAGTCACTTAAAATCGATTTTTCGTTTTTATATTTGACGCAGTGCAACGAAAGTTTTCACATACAATTAACACTATGTTTCGAATATTTTAGCAATATTAATTTAATAAGATTATTGTTGTATTTAAGATGAACAGCCTTTTTATGGTTGTACTCAGACTAAGGGACAAGGTGAGGGAATGACTTTTAAGGTAATAAATTGACCACATTTTTTTTATTTTCTATACAATATCTATTTTTTTTTTTAACCATAGTAGTATAGATAGCTAGTATTTAAATAAAAAATATTACATCGATAATTAATGCATATGACTCAGCACTAATGACTCGGGACTGGAATTTCGGAATTTGGTGAGAATTACCCATGTATTAATACTGATATTCTTGCAAACGCCCCTTCATCATTAAAAGTCACTCCTACACAACACCCATTTTCTTGACAATATGCCGAGTCCCTAGAACACATAATTTTATTTTTTTATTTATTATGTCTATGAATTATGAATTATGAACAAATAATTATTTATTTATGATAATATTCTCTAAGGCACAACAACCGCCGAAAGGTTTCAATATTTTCGTCTGTTAATTTGATCGGGCACGTTTTAATTTTTAAATTTAATTTGCGAAAGAGTATATTCGATGATTTCGTCACCGTTTTCAATTCATTCATTAATTTAACAATTTCATTAATTAAGTTCTTTCATAAAACAAAACAATTTGATTTTTGTAATTATGTCATTGGGTCTAAGGTCATGTCACGTGGGCCTTTTGTCGTTGCCGTGGAATCGTTTATACGATTTTATATAAATTTATTCTTATACCTACGATTTTATATAAATTTATTCTTACTTTCCAAAATATCGTTGATATCGGCGTTGTTACAGTATGGTAGAATTTCTGTTGTTTCTGAGGTCGAAGAAATAGAGAAATTATATCAATTTAAGTAAACTTTTATCTTTTCCCGGCTTTCATACACATTTAATTTTGATTTATTCCCTAGAATTACAAGATGCACACAGATTACTCGAATTTATGGAGTGCGCGCGTCTGGCGACTTTACCACCCTCGTTTACGATCCGATCTTCCCGCGGCAAGTGCCGCTAAAGTTTTAAGTATTTTCTATTTTATAAATGAGAAAAGATAAAAATAGCGCATAATAAAACCGCCGGAGCGACGGAACTCCCGCGAGACGGTCCTGCGCTCCCTGCGGTCCCGCACGTGTCGCGGTGCCCCTCCATATTGGCGTCCGCAGGGTGGTCGCACGAGCGAAACTTTGTTAAGATATTTTAGAAAAAATGGCGAACATCGCCCGGTATTCCGGTGTGGAATAATTACGCGGTAAAAGTTTTCCTCTTAAGAGAGCTTAGCTTAAGTAAAGTTAGTTAGTTAATTAGCTTAAGGCAAGCGCCACACTACGCCGATCTACCGTCGCCACTCACGTCGCCTCAAATCGGCAACAGAGTTAAAAGTCACGTACATTTTTCATTGGCGGGTTCATTGCAAATGCGCGTTAAAAGTAATAAACGTAACATTATTACAATAATTAAGAAAATATAAGCATTAATCGACAGGCCGCGGCCAAAAAATTGTTTTCAGTATGTTGTGTTAATGTTAATTTATATAGCGCCATTTTTGCCTAACAGACGTTTCGAGGGAGCTTTACAGGTGCGACATCCCGAAAAAATGAGTTTTTAGGCCCTTCTTGAAGTGTTCCTGGTTCTCCATAGATCGCAGCACTGGAGGCAGCTGATTCCGCATAGCTGGGCCCGCAAAGCTGAAAGCACGTTCCGCAAACTTGGTGGCTCCAGGTCTCTTTGGTACTAACAGCCTGCAGAGTGCCTCCGATTTAACTGACCGCAGTGTGAGCCGTCTTCCAGTGATATTGTCTGGGATACGCAGGTCGATCAAATATTGTGGTGCTTTTCTTTGAAGACTTTTGTACACCATCAGAGAGAGTTTGAAATTTATCCGCTCTGGCAGGCGAAGCCAATGTAGCTGCTTCAGCATTGAGGATATCCGCGAGAACTTTGATGTCTTGAATATAAGCCTCGCCGCAGCATTCATCACTGACTGAAGTCTGTCGAGTCCTAGGCTGTCCTGAGTTACAATAGTCCAACCGCGAGATGACGAACGCACTAATCAGTGACCTCGCTGAACTGTCTTAAACCATAGAAACCAGCGCTGTATGTCAGAAATCATTTTTCGTTACGGAATATTTATATGTACGCAGAATATGTTTTTTTATGAGTGAAAAGTCTACATTTTGGTGATAAACCTGTACTCAAATAATTAAAAAATTTTCAATATTAATAATGTTATAAATTTTTAAATTGCCAAGAAATTTTTACGTTTTTGATGATTTAAAAATGCTTTTTATTCATATAAAGAGATGATTTTAGCAATATATCGTGCCGAATCACAATCACAACCTATATGACGCGCTATCATATTCATTTGATATTACGTTCCGACTATCTTTCAGACCCATCTTGCAAGAGTACGATCTATCCACGCAGACACTTGTAAAACGAATGTGCATCGTTAACGAAGCTGCGTTTGACCTTTCCCATATGGTGTTAAAATAAAAATGCGCATCCCGGTGCTTACTCTCACTATGCTAAACTCAGAATACATTTAGACTTTTGCGACTTTTAAATCGGAAATTTTACATTATATAAGTGTATAAGTGAATGTATGTACTAATTAAGTGTTAAAAATTAAAAAAAACATCGAGTATCACGAACGACAGCTTGAAAACACATCAAACTCAGCGTGCATCCTGCTACTATATTATTTATCGGTAATCCGGCATCACGCGCCCTACGCACTACGTGCCGCGCATTGCGCTCCCCGCACCACCCCCGCCTACAATAGATACACGTATTAATAAATTAATATTAGTTACTTAGAGAAAACTTTTTTTTGTTGCGTCAGATAAATATTTATAGATTATAATTATTGTGTCTAATACATAAATACATGACGGAGGAATTCCTTAAATATGAACGCTAAAGCGAATATTCCAACTGCCGATTCTACCCAATCGTCCGTGCAATGCCTTTGATAATAGTATATTATAAGGAAAAAAATGTAGTGGCGCTAAGAAAACTTAGATTGTAACCTAAATTAACTGGGGTGTAATTATTTCAGTGCGTGCTGTTCGGCACCTTCATCATCTGGTTCGCCTCCATCACCATCAACCTGGGCCCCACCTTCCTGTCGGGCGCGCTCGCCGCCAGCGCGGACAGCGGCCCGCGCGCGCCCTCGTGCCCGCTGGTGCACGGCCCCTACCGGCACTACGTGCTCAACGTGCTGTGGATCGCCATCAACCTCATCTGCGTCACTCTCACGCTCTTCCACCTGCGGAAGCTGCACCGGGACCTCACCAAGGTATTTACTACAGCACGACGGTGGGCGATTTCTCACTTTGCTTATATTTTCCATGATGACAGGTCGCGGCTGCTCGAAGACTGATCCACGTCGGATCATTGTATAATACTTCATTTTCAGTGTTACGCTATTTTCTTACTATTACGAGATGCGGCAGGAGTTGGCAGAGAGGATACATTGCAACAATATTCTATCCCGACACATAATTGTCGCCTGATCTACATTATTTGTAGAGGGTGATTTTTAGAGGCTTTTGTTTTATTTCATTTTACTTGAAATGAAATAAAGCACATAAAAAACGTGAAAATGGCCATGATATTTGCTTTTAGGAGAGATAATTTTATGCTAATTTTATATTTAAATGAGGGGTATTTTTTACAGATTTTTTCGGCTGACAGCTGATTTTTGCACAATTTGGTTTGCCATTTCACCATGAATAGACTTACGCAAGAACAACACTTGCAAATAGTGCAAATTTATTTTGAAAATCGTGATATGGTAGTCATACTTAAACATTAATGGCATAAAATTATTTTTCCTATACAGCCAATACCATGGCCATAACTTTTATGTATTTTTTTTATTTTAAGATTCTATATCTCTAAAAAATAAGTATACATCTTCTTTCGCATGTTCGTCGATTGAAAAGCTTCTAACTGGACGAGTTCCATTATCTGGTTTTCCAATTCTCTCCTGAACGTCTTCTGTTTCTGCTGTTATCAAAACTCGTGTCGTATATCATTCTCGCTATTTTTCCTCATTACCAAACCATTTAATTTTTTTATCCTATTCACTTTATAAGATCAGCTTTACCTTCACTTCAATTTTGTAAATTATTTATTCTATCTCAAATGAATTTGCAACGTACGAGTATACATCTGATCTGAAACCACTCATTCAGATTTCTTTCGTTACTCTTTTGCTAGCTCCAGCTGTACGTCACTACTGGTACCAGGACTACCTTTTGTACCGCCAATTGTGCCTTGGCTGATAAGTTTCCATTACTGCACTGAAAGCACATTACACTTCATTCCCAGCAGTTATCCTCCTTAAGCCATGTATTCACTAGGGGACAAATCGCGAAACATTCCGCTCGGCATGTCGCATCAACATCTACGCTCATGTTTCGGGGACAATGACGCGGTCATTTGACGTGTACACACCGAGACTCGCATATCTTGTCGCGGAAATGTCACCCGATGACAGTTATGTTACGATAACAGCTGCGGTATCTCATTTGGCGAGAACGGGGTTCCGCGCAATTCGAAATGTTTTTTTGGGTCGCAATTTCAAATTAACGAGGTTTTACTGTAATAAATTGAATATTATTAAAAACAAGGTCCTTTTTGCAAATAATTATTGTTTTCCAGACGTCGCGGAAATATATCGCCCTATTAGGTTATGATGAAAGCCGCGTATCTGTTTACGTTAATGAGTTTATCGAAAAGTAAGAGGAGAAGTAGAGAAAAAAGAGGAGAATGCGAAATTCTTTACTGCAAAGAAAAAGAAGGACGGACATTCTATGCGATCTTCGATCGATACAGCTCGATGAGTTCGAGAACGATTTCGTTTCCCCGCATTGTCATCTTGACAGATACAGCGCATGCGTATTCACTTGTAAACATACCACGTGGTACTGACGCTCCGCGGAATGTTGCAGTGAGTACGCTCGGGTACCGTGCGCATGGCAACGTTGCCACGGCACGTAGAAATGCCGCGCTATGTTGTGCGCGAGGTCGCGGAACAGTGCACGACGTTGCAACGTCACGTAGACTCTATGCCGCGCGTGCTGTTGAGGGACAATTTGTCCCCTAGTGAATACATGGCTTAAAGAACACATCACAACACTCGTGATCTAAACCTCACTCCAGACTAGCAAGTTAGTCCTATTTTCATAGCAAAACCGTTTAGCTTAGTTTAAAAATAGTAAGAATATTGATATGATACGTATTCCGTGTTCGCATTTCTATTTTATACAAAAAAAAAACTAGCAATGTTGAGTCGAATTTCGCAAAACATTTAGAATATGAACATACATTTAATATTAATAAAGGTTTAAAAAAATTACATATTAGTTATAAGACACCACAAATAAATACTTGAAATAAAGAAAAGTATGAAAAGTATTAATATTAATTAAAATATAATAAATAACCGAACAAAATTTGCGCACAACCCACTATTGAACATTTCTCCACTTTAGATTCCATCATCTTCAGATGACATTCCATAATTAAAACCAATATGGCTTTAAAGAATGGTACAGTAGCCGGCAAACATCTTGAAATTTTACAGCGTAGTCGGGGGAAGAGACCCAAATTTTGTCTTCTGCGCATTCCCCCACTACGCCAAAAAATTTCAAGAAGTTTGCCGGCAACTGTACAGATTTTTTCACTAGAAAAATTCGGATGTTACTTAACATTGTGCTTAGCAGAATGAAGATTCAGCATCGCACACGCGCACAGCACGCAGCAAAGTACAAGACTTGTAGAAGAAATAAACGTAAACCATTTACAGTATAACCCAGATAGTTCGAAATTCGCCATAATTCGAAATTTTTATAACTTGCAAGTCCCAAAATGTGTATTTCATAGTAAAATAACCCCGATAATTCGAAAACCCCTGTAACTCGTAATTCTAAATATTTTTTAGCCCCTTGAGTCATAAATCAATACCATTTAGTTCACGTAATTCGATTTTTTTTTTACATTTGACGAAATTGAAAAAATATTTCCTTTCTTTTTTCACAAGTGAGAACAAATATGTAAATATCGGGTACTATGAAATGTCGCGATCTTTGTGTTGGCGTAATAAACATTGCGTTTTCGAAATGATTTCTTGAAATATGAAAAACAGACATTTTTCAAAAAATTAATGGCTTTTTCATGATTTTTACGATTCTTGGCGAATCTCGCAATCAATTCACGATACCTTATGGAATGCCCCTTTTCTATACATATTGTGTCGCGATCCCTAAAATTGGGGAATCCTGCGTATGCTTTCTTCAATTGGCTGCCTTGATATGCGCGTATAGTTTAGTTTGCGGCCTTCGCGCTAATCCTCATACCTAGACAAGTATTAAATTGTTTTTAAATTTGCCTAGTTCGATTTTTTTCCTAATAACTGTGTTTGTGTTATTAAAATGTTTAATTTTCTCTGTAAGATGTTATTAGTGACTTATCTAACTAAGCATAACTGTACATTGTTGGTTTGAGCAGGAAAAAAGTCAGAATCAAGATTGTGCGAAGACTGAAGAAACGTTCCATAAATTAAAGTATAACTAAACTTTTTGAATATGGCAGACGTGACGGAAATGGAAAAAAAGATTTTTTCGCAAGTGAGAACTGCAAATGTGTCAAAATGTACCGGTCTTTGCAATAACATAATAAATATTGGGCTTTCTAAGTGATGTTTTTTTAAATATAAGCATAAATTTAACAAAATTAACGTTTTCTTCAAGAGTTTTACGTTTTTGGCGAATCTCACAATCACGCCGCGATTTTTTTTGTACCTAAAATGTCGAATTAACGGGGGCCCCTATAATTCGAAATTAATTTTTTGGGTCCCTTGAATTTCGAATTAACGAGGTTTTACCGTACCGATAGACAGGCCAGGAAGGCGTGTAGGTCAATACGGACAGCTTCCAGAGTGACGCGGTACCTCGACTACTCCTCATCGGCCAGCCCTGAGGAAACACGATCCATATCATCGCAAAAATCAATTAACAGGCCGGCTATCTTCCAATATTGCGCGCGGGATCTGCGCCAGACGTGAGAAACCATTTGAAAGTAGGTTCACGGACGGCCACGTGACCTGAAATGCTTTAATCGCAGGAACGCCTTCCGGAAAAATGAACGAGACCGGCTTCGCCAGGATGGGAAGTCGTAAATTTTCTGCGACTCGAGGCTATTGAGTATTAATGTTACGCGCGAGGGATAAACTGTTTAAATCAGAAGTATCACTCGAGAGCCGTGAACCAAATTTCCGAACTGACGGTGGTGTGCCACATATCGTACGTTCGCCATTTAATCGAATGACTTTTTTTGCGAGAGATCACTACAAAAAAGGTCGATATACGAATCAAAGGATACAACGAGAACCCGTTACAAGTGTCAAAGCCTTCGCGACTTTTGGCGTACACGGGTACTGTTGTCACGGAATCGCCTCAGCGCCAACGCGGATGTGTGGCACACACAATGGCAACACTGAAATAAAAGAGTATTCGCCTACTGATTGAGTGTGTAAATTGATTAGCTATAAATGGAATTGCTACGCCCTTTCACGCCAATCATGCCGGTCTATCGAGGGACTTCAAAATACATTTACGACATTTCGGACGATTCAACCGGATTGTTGATATTAGGTCCTTACATATGAAATTGACGTTTGTATGGAAGGAACATAAAGCCGATTTTTTTTTATTATAATATATTTATTTAATCAAAGTATGTACCATTGCTATCTATGCACTTTTGCCATCTCATAGGTAGTTCATCGATCCCTTTACTAAAAAAACCATTCGGACGGGAATCAATAAAATCTTTGAAGGCGTTTTGGACTGCCCCATCGGAGTTGAATTTTTTCCTTTGCAAGAAGTTATCCAAATTTCGAAAAAAATTGTAATCTATTGGGGCAAGGTCCGGAGAGTACGGTGGATGTCTTAGACAATCCAATTGAAGCTCCTCTAATTTGGTAGCCGTCTGTTGTGCAGTGTGTGGTCTAGCGTTATCATGAAGCAGCAGTGGCCTAGAGCGATTAACCAGCCTCGGTTGTTTAGCAGCTAGCTTTTCCATCGTGGTTTCCAGTTGCTGACAATAGACATCTGCCGTAATCGCCTGGCCAGATTTAAGAAAGCTGTAGTGAACGACACCAGCACTAGTCCACCAAACGCTCACAAGTAACTTTTTTGGAGTCAATTTTCGCTTGGGGCATGGTTTGGCTGGTTCGGCAGGGTTCAGCCATTGCGATGAGCGCTTCCGATTATCGTACAGGATCCACTTTTCATCACAGGTAATGATTCAATTTAAAATCCCTTCATTATTGTGCCGGTTGAGTAATGCAACGCAGCAGTCAACGCGCGTTTGTTGATTTGCTTCACTCAATTCGTGAGGTACCCAACTTTCAAGCTTTTTCACCTTACCAATTTGCTTCAAGTGGATTAAAACAGTTTTATCACTAACACCGCAGCCTGCAGCTAACTCGGATGTGGTTTGCGATGGATTCGCTTCCACAGTAGCCTTCAATTCTTCATTATCAACTTTGGTCTCCGGCCGTCCACGGGGCTTGTTCTGCAGGTCGAAATTTCCAGAACGAAAACGTTGGAACCAAAAATGCACTGTGTTTTCTTTTGCGGCACCGTCGCCATACACTTCAATAATCCTTCGAGCCGTTTCTGCAGCACTGGTGCCACGGTGGAACTCGTACTCGTAAATAACGCGATATTTCAAGTTTTTCATTTTGTAAACTGAGTGACGCAAAGAAAAAAACCATTGAGGAAAAAACAAATGAATTATAATTTTCAAAACACAAATACATGAGTAAATAGCTGCATAAATTTGGATTTGGAATTCCTAACCAAAGAGAAGATATTTGAGATCAAATTTGCCAGTACGGCAAAACGCCAATTTCATATGTAAGGACCTAATATTAGAATTTTTGGTATTTTAAATTTTTATTAGAAGATTAATAATTATCCGGAACATATATTCAAAATATTTTTACATCTATACAATCAAAAACAGGAAAATTGCTGTTACATTACGGTCTCGACATTTCTGTTTCCAAGCTCAATCCTAATGAATGTTAAAAGCGAGTAAATAATATTTATTAATAACCACTTTTACAAGCAAATTTTTGAACATCCGAGGAATATTTTGAAACAAAGGGGAGCAGGGTGATTAACGAATTTTCTACCAACTGAGGTACCTACCGGGTCAATTTTGATCGTAATTTAATAAAATAGGCGAAACTGATTGTGACAAATAAAACTTTAAACTTTTCTCCCGTCACTCGGTCCCGATCGGAGGTAATGAATGCGCCGAAATATTCGGTAAATGCCTCGTGTATATCGCGATACATACCATTTTTATCGAAATCTACCCAATAATTTTAAAAACCTTCGAACGCCAGGACATTAACGCGAATACCAATGTACCTACTTACCCTTAAATATTCAGACGGCAGTTCGCAGTTGACAATTTATTGAATTTTTTTTTTAAATATGAAAATGTTTTCCGTCCCGTCAGTGCTGAGCCCTGTTTGAGGTCTCGGCCATATATGGTCTCCCGGGCCGCCTAACGGGCCCCCGGCCCCTGACCCCTGACCCCCCGGGGGACCCAGTGCCCCCCTGACCCCCCTCCACCCCGCCCCGCTGGCGAACTTAAATAGACAAAGCGCAGGCGCGCGCATTAACAATAACAATATGGCTAGATGCGGGCAGACAAGGGATCAAGTTCTTTCTATTTTACGCCATATAATATGTCCGTGTTCGCTCATTGATCATATTGCATTAAGTAAATAATTATTTTATTTTATTTAATCAAAAACAAAAAGAGACAAGAAGAGTCCACAAATTTTATGCACGATGTTATTATTATATTTATATTTCAATTAACGTGTAACGCATAAATCGTCTGCGCCCAACATCGATACCGTTTGAGACGAAGCCGTTCATATCCACTCTGCGACAAGACAAAGAATACACAAAGGTACAAAAATCGCAAAAGGAGGTCTCCTGACCTTACAGTAACTTCAAATCATCTGTCAAAAGGTACTCGAGTGTTTGCTGTGTCTTTTAGCCATGATTGAGTGATAGAAATTATATAATTGTTGCAATTTAAAATATTTTAGTAGAATTTAGTAGTTTTTTAAATTGTAATCCTCTCGCATTCATATTATAACTTGAATCATTTTTGGCGTTGATTTTTATGTGTCTGTTTTCCTTAAATAACAGACGATTTCGCGTCCAAACATATTTAAATTTATTTTCCAATTCAAACTTTTTAGGCATCATTAATAAGTATCATTGCGCGGATTTAAGGCGTTCACTTAACAATATTGATTGATTATTCCTATTCTCCATATATATCCATGGGAACACACAATTTTTTTTTTACCCCGCCACCAATTTTACGCATATTTTAGGCCTGTCTGTTGCCCGCAATGCCTGGTGAAGTGAAGATTTCTAAGGGCGCGATTATGCTTCTTACGAATACATAGGCCCATCTATAGGTAGTGTGCGTAGTGTCCCGGTTGAGAGAAATAGAGTGTCAAAACCGCAGATCCCAAACGGTTGAGATAAAGCAAAGAATAAATATAGAAAAGAAATACGTATATGATATTCGTATCACTCGGTTGTACTCTAGGGCCCACCTACCGCCTTTTTCGCGCTGACCAAGGAAGAAAGTCATAAAATTAAATCTATTTAATTTAACACAGTTTTTAAGTATTTTATGTAAGCTAGGTGCACTAGCCAATAAGTAACATAAAATTAATTATTCTTATTACCGTACAAACATAATTATATACCATCGATCGTTACATCGTCGAGACGTTATTTCCGACGACGAATCACTAAAGTCAATTTGAGAGGAAAATAATAAAAGAATGCTGCATCGCAGATAGACAAATCAGAATTCAGCGAAAGTACTTTACAATATAACTGCACAACGCATCGTTTGGCAAGCCAGTCGGTGGGAACCACGTGGAATTTATGGAGCCTCTTTCCTATTGATTTTCTTTCCCCAAACATAAACCAGGAATAAACTGGAAACGATCTCACGTTAGTAGAAATTTTTACGAGTATGTTCATAGATTCGAGTAGTACACAGTGCCTACATAATATAGGTATCCTTTTAATGTGAATCTCTTGATGGAAAAAAATATTCTGAGATTTTCATTTGCTTTAGTTTTCAGAATCTATTGTGATAATAAATTGTCGGCCCGATTCTGAAAATAACAATGTCTGGATCTTTAAGATCTTTATCCCAACACTTAATAGACGATAATAAAAATTAAAAATGTCCGGAGCGGATTTTGTAATTCTACGGCTCAAATATACTGTTAAAAGATGATATAAGAAAGATTGTTTCTTACAAACGTATTCATTTCTTCATCCACAGCGTCCAGATGAAATATCATGGCTAAACTTGTCGAAACCGCGTTCGGCGTTACCGCGTATTCAAATCTTCCCATCTTGACATTTTTTGACAGATATGTCTGGATCTTTAAGATCTTTATCCCAACACTTAATAGACGATAATAAAAATTAAAAATAAACGAGACAGCTTTACGTCGGTGTTTGTTTCTGTAAGTTTCTACATGAGATAGATATAGAGGGAGGGAGAAAGATGTAAATTGTTATCTGTCAAAAATCAAGATGTGAAGATTTGAATACGCGGTAACGCCGAACACGGTCATGACAAGTTTAGCCATGATATTTCATCTGGACGCTGTGGATGAAGAAATGAATACGTTTGTAAGAAACAATCTTTCTTATATCATCTTTTAATACAGTGTATTTGAGCCGTAGAATTACAAAATCCGCTCTGGACATTTTTAATTTTTATTATCGTCTATTAAGTGTTGGGATAAAGATCTTAAAGATCCAGACATTGTTATTTTCAGAATACGGATGTGTGGCTGGTTTCGACAAGTCTGTTGATTATATTAATACAATCTCACCAGCCCACAAGGCGGACGTCAATCTGCGCTCCACACAGAGGCCCGACCTAAACGTTGGTGAGTGCCTTAAACATTTAGCAATAACAATAAACATGTGACCAATCACTTGACACTCGAGAATCAATAATCAAAAATCGCGAGAGTAATCTCAAACTTGAGAATATAAAAAAGGTGGTAAAAAAAAACTCAATTGAGTATTACATTAATTACTAGTCGCCCACTCGTGAAAAATTACGGTAAATAATAAACAATAACGACCCAAGCGTGACCGCGCAACATGAGCCGCGCGCTGATTGCTTGTCATACTTATCTAAAGTAGTCATTCCACGGACAACGAAATATGTCTAGATGGTAAGATTTAGCACATCCCAACACAACTATTTATTTATATATTTATTAATGAGTTTATAGTAATTTTGAAATAAAACGCTGAACTTTGTTTTTTCCACTGTTTTATATTTGAGACTTGTTACACTACATGTTTCGGCAACGTCCGTTTCCTTCATCGGGATGAATTAAGACTGAGGTATGTGGGAGTGGTTGTGTGGTGTGTGGGTTGTGGATTCAGTAGAAGTGGAGGGGGTATCTAGGTGGTGGGAGATCGGGAATATTGAAGAAGGGGTGATGTGAAGGGTTGTACTTGATCATTGATTATGTTATTTGTTGTGTTTAGGTTTTAATAAATTTCAAGTGTTTCTAAATTATTTTGTTTTAGGCCGTATGTCTGTTTATGACGGATGTGTATTTTTGTATTGTTGAATGTGTGGTTATTTTCTATAATATGATTAGCATATTCTGAAAAATTACGATTTGTGAGACACCTTTTGAGTTCTTTAAATCTTGTTTCTATTGATCTGTCTGTCCGACCTATATATATCATCTCACAATCCCCACATTCTAGTTTATAAACCCCACTACAGTGTAATTTGTTAAGATTTTTCGACTTATTATTTTTTAATTGTTTTTCAATTGAATTGTCAGTGTAGAAAGCTGGTTTTACATTACTTGGTAATTTTTTGGTAGGTAATATTGTATCTATATAAAGTATTTTTCGCCAGTTATTGTGTGTGTCTTTGGTAAAAGTGCGTGTATTTTTTTATTATGATTGTTTGGATTTTTTTTTATTGTATCTATTTTGTGTTTGAATAACGTTCAACACAATAATAAATGTTTAATGAATCCTACCGCGCAGGTACAACCGCAGCCAAGCTCGGCGTTATATTATGATTCCATCGATCATCGTGTCGGATAGTCTTAGAACACGTGTCCGCACTAGTTGCCCCGTGTACAATATGCAAACGTCATTAGGGGCGCATCGAGCTTTCATTCGGGAGAAGTTACCCGGCATTTGCAAGCTGCCGCTTCACGGGACGGGACAGCGACAGATACAAGTGTGGACACACCAGGGGTCGCCAGACCCAACTGAGTCTAACTTTATTTTGAAAATTATGTAGTCTATTTGCTATTACGATGCCTATGACATATGCGGCACAAATTAGTACATTTAGAAGACTATACATAACCTATATTCGACCTCTCCTTGAATTTTGTTCGACAGTATGGGGTCATCCACGTGTAAATTTAACATAAATAGAATCGAAAACGTTCAAAAAACATTTCTTAAGCATATTAACCACAAATTTAGTCTGAATTTTAACTATTTCGACTCAACACAATTTCATAAACTAGATACTCTTGAAAACAGGCGAATATTATCAGATCAATCCTTCCTTTTCCGAATAATTCATAACCTTATTGATTCTCCTGAAATCGCCATCATGCTATCTTTCCACGTCCCACTCCAACTTATACCAGTCAGAAGAATCTCTTTTCCCATCCAACTTATCGTACCAATAATAGAAAATCCTCTCCCATCCCACGCATATGTTCAGATTATAATAAACTTTTGAATTTAATAGATATTTTTAAGACTAAATGTGAAGAGTATCGTATTTTGTCCTACCAAGCAATTATGTCTCCCTGTTGAATGACCGAATAAAATAAAATGAAAAGAGAAAATCAAAATATTTATTATATGTGGGGTATAAAAGTATAAAATTAAAAGGCAGTAATTTCCAAAAAATAAAAATTAATGTTTTGAATGCAGTCGCCGAGGATTACTATTTTAAAATATACTGAATTATAGATTTTCAATTATACGTCACTTTTCATCAGGATCCTTGCAACTCACATGTGAAACGTGGCGTATAACCGAAATATACCTATACAACTTCCAAAAATTAATAGATATGGTATATTCTATCATGGGTAGAAATGACGAACGTTACATTGTTTGAAAAATTTGGACATACTCAAAATATTCTGGATAATAATTAAGTCTAACCGCGCGGTTTACGCTGTTGTTAGATCGGCGATTATTTTATCTCGTCACACAGAGCGGAGAGGCGAGACGAATTTTAGTATTTTATCATCGCGGAACACGGTCCGGCCGAGGGTCAGGAGTCGGCAGTCGCGCGCGTCAGCAGATAGCGATCGCCGACCGTCGGCCACACGACAGCGATTGGCGACGCCGCCGTGCGGCTTCCTGCATAAATTACAGGACACGACGACGGGCTCCCGACTCGCCACATAAATTAAGGGACGCGCTGTCATAACTCCGGCCTAATCGGCCCGGCGAGCGGCGGCGCGGGTGGAATCGCAACCCGCCGCGGATCCCGCGACACTTTGCACGACTCGAATCGAAATAAAGACATGTATTCACTAGGGGACAAATCGCGAAATATTCCGCGCGGCATGTCGCATCAACATCTTTCGGGGACAATGACGCGGTCATTTGACGTGCACACACCGGGACTCACATATCACTTGTCGCGGAAATGTCACCCGATGAGGTTATGATGACAGCTGCGCATCTATTTACACTTGTCGCCCGATGAGGTTATGACGACAGCTGCGTACCTATTTATTTTAACGAGTTTATCGAAACGTGAGAGGAGAAAAAGGTGGTGGGTGGAAAATTATTTTCTGCAAAGAGAAAGGATGGATATTATATGCGATCTTCGAATATCTGACGGATCTTTTGTTAATTTCACCCGAATGACAACAACTGGTTTTGACAATTTATTACAAATAATCGGACCTTTCAAGCCAAGCAAGACATTATTAAAGAACGCTGCTGGCCCTCATATCATTTTATTTTTATATTCACGGTTTGAAGTGTCCCACAAAATTGTACGGCGATGAGTTGGAGAACAATAATTTCGTTTCCCCACATTAATGTCAGTTGACAGATACAGCGCATGCTTATTCACATACCACGTAATACTAACGCGAAGCCCGATGTCCCCGTGAGCTCGCTCGAGTGCCGTGCGCACGGCAACGTTTTCGCGGCACGTAGAAATGCCCCGCTATGTTGTGCGCGACGTCGCGGAACAGTGCTCGACGTTGCAACGTCACGTAGACTCTATGCCGCGCGTGATGTTGAGAGATAATTTGTCCCCTAGTGAATACATGGCTTAAAGCTCCTTGGAAGAGAGGCCCGGTTTCTAAAACTTTAAATTCCCAACCAACTAACCAACTTACCATCGCGCCGTTTCGCGGGGGCAAGCAGAGAGGATAGAACGCCACGCTCTTCTATCCTGACATACAACTTTCGCTTCGTCTGCATTCGTACATCTTCGCGCGCAAAATCTGGACGGTTGTTGAAGCTTCTAACAGGACCATCTTCCGGTATCTGGTTGATCTGGTCATGCTACGTCTTCCCCTTGCATTATATATCCACACGTACGTCTAAGGGATCTCATCTCCACTGCATTCAATCTACTTTCGTCCCTCTTCTGCCAGCTCCAGGCTTCACTTGCATACATTAGTGTCGGTACCAGAACTCCATTATGTACCGCTAGTTTTGACATATTTCTATTAGAAATTATTGAATTCAAAGCACCGTTCACCCTATTCCTTAAATTATTAATTAGTTATTAAATTCCTACGACTGCGTATTATGAAAATTTAGACATACAAAAGGTACTAAGTTTTTTTTTTGCATTAAAGATTGCTCCATGTACAATGCAATTATATCTTGGAGTATCTGAATGGAGGGAGGCTAACATTAAATACATCGACATGATCATTCAATTCATTTAGGAGTTGCGTACTACGCGTTATGGTGTGCTTATTCATTATATCCGTTCTGCATTTTGGGACATGAAATAGCGCGTGACCTCGATTTCGCAAATAATTGTTTGGTACAAACAGGGCATAATTCTCTAGCGGGTTCGGGGCATCAATTTTATTTCTTAAAAATTTGAGCCCCCAACGTGACTAGACCCTCCTGTCTGCGCGACTTGAGGCTGCGGTAGTTGCATTCCCTCAGCAGTACTTCATGGTTCATGAATGTAGGATATTCTCCTGTTCTGCGCAAGTGTAAGTGGCGCAAGAATTTCTTTTAAATCTGCGTGATCATGTCGATGTATTTCCTTTGGTGTGGGCTCCACACTGTCATTCCATATTCCAAATTTGAACGAATGATGAAATTGTACATTTGCTCGATGCACTTCTCATTCGAAAAATCAAAAATGCCTCCGGGAAAGGTTATTATATTTTTAATAGTTATTTAATTAATTATCATTTTGAGAGGTATATACACATATCTATTCAGTCGCCTTACCAACATGTATTCCGTTTTAACTATTGATATGAAGATTCTAATTTACGCTACTGATGAACCGAACATCACGGTCAAAAGAGTTACATTTGGCGTTTAGCTTATAACGGGAGAGTGAAGTGAGGCGCGATACGACGAGTCGTGGATTATGAAGTGGTGTATACACAGAAATACAAAAGTCGATAGTTGTCTCCGAAGTATATCACGGGGACACGATGAAACGTTGAAAAAATAATTGCATGGTCTCATCACGAACGGATGGAAAGATTACTAAATCTGTTGAAAATTAAGACGAAAATTGGTTCCTTATTATCAATTCATATTTATGAGACAACGAAACGAAAACATATGAAATGGTTTAAAAAGCTGAAAATCTTTTACTTTTTTCGGCAATGGGATATTTTAATAAGTGTCGCTAAGGGATATGAAATGAGTGAAAATTTGGTGACCAACAGAAAGATTTCCCGTTTTCTTGAAATTAAAATAGATATTTTTAAGATATATTTTACAAACCTAAATATTCACATATTAACAAAAAAATATATATAATTCTGACTCTTTATAAAAGGTCGCAAAGTAGAATATAAATATACTCTAGATGTAGAGAAAATATTGTATCGAGATTTATTATTTATAACGTGAAATACACGGAAAATTTCCACGTTATTAGGGAATAAACTTTCGGAAAGGGTATAAAAGGGGCAACGGAACCTAGTACTGAAAGAAAATTTGAATCAGAAATATGTGCTGATATAGCTTCGCGGATAGCGTGCTCGTCCGTGATGGTTTTCTGAGATTCAAAAGAAAAACGCCGTAATTGTTCTGAAAATAATTCTGAAAATAAATACGATCAAGTTAAGTTGGATCGCTACCACTTTCTGAGTCATTTGTTTTGTAAAAATAGTTCCTTCAGGGAAATTACGTACCGTAGTGTTTTGTAAAAAATTACTCCTTGGGAAGCCGATCGATTATTGTACACAGACAATTTTCAAAATTGTAAAAAATCGTTGATATTGGACTTCGAAAAGAAAGTACAATGTCCACATAATCCAGAAAATATTTTTAAATCTACTTATTTATTTATTACTATAAAATGTTTACAAATCATTTTCTAAGCGCCCGAGTGATGGAAGTACGTGTGTGCCGTAAAAACTAAATCTAGAAGATGCTGTAAATAAAATGTTTCATTTAGAAAAACGCACGGGATGATGCAGTCCCAATATGGGTCTTGCGGCATGCCCTCGCGCAGGGCCCAATGATGAACCTGCACGGAGAGCCCTAAATCACCATCAAACGCAGTCCGCCGTGGCCGCAGTGAATTTCGCTTCTCCGCTGAATTTTAAGCGCAGGCCGGAGCAGCAGGGACTTGAAACACGGTACTCCGGCTCGACACGGCCGTGTTCGCAAATTGCTCATTGCAAGCTGGAATCGATGATTCTGAAAACAATCCCGTCGAGTGGAAAAAATCATCGGCTCTTACACTCGGGATATCTTTCCTAGCGAAGTTCAGGCGGCCCTTATCGACCAAATCAGAGACCTTGCGCGAAGACCCTATAGGCATCATAAAATGACCACTAAATATATAAAGATAATTTTTGGTGCAGGAATTATAATATTTGGAAAAAAAATCTTCAAAAAAAGAGCTAAATGATCTTGTATGGACATTATTCATATATTAATAAAAGTACGTTTTTATTAATCATATAAAAAATATGCAGCTCCAAACTATGCACCAAATACATGTATTTCGATGCATACATTTCTTTAATTTCCCACTGCAAAGGCTTCCTAGACTAGCAAACAGATATAAGCAACTTGACGTCTTTGCCAATTACTGTATATTATTCAAACATTTATTAAAAGGTGTATTGAAAGATTACTAGTATTTGTCAAATTGGACTTAAATAATTGATTTGTATTTGTATATATATTTCTTATTATAGTATGGCTTCCAAAGATTATGCTATTGCTTTTCACTTTTACATTATTACTTTTTTTTGTTTTTGAATTTCTATTATATTATGTTTTTCTTATGCTTCTGCTTGTTATATACTTGCTTTTTACTTTATATTATATTTATCTTTATATATTTGTATCTGTATTTTAAGTATTTTCTTTCCACTTTTACATGTTATTATTTTTTTCTTTAATCTATATATTCTATTAATGTACACTTTACCTATGTAAAAGCCCTATAGGGCGTTAATTAATAAATAAATGAAAAACAAAATAATATATTACAAAAATCAATGCTGCGTCACAAAATCATTCGTAGTATTTACAATGTCGATTAGAAACAACATTATTCATGTAAACAATTAATTCACTTGTCAACATGTCAAAAATTTGTACCGGCTTTTCATTTAATATTTATATTTTTTTATTAAAACTAGTAATTGAATAACCATTAATAATAATGTGCTTTTGACAGCAAAAAAATCAATCAATTACAAACGCCAGTGTTGGCAATTAGGAACGTCTCCAAACCCGACTTCTGATGTCAAAAGAGAGCGTCCGAACTACTTTTAAACGTAATTTATTACCACGCGACTTAGCAAACCGAATTACGCTTGGACGTATCGCGGCGGTATATGAAGACCCCATGGCAAAAAGTTGTTAACTAACATTTTTGTCAAAAATGAGTTAATAATCCGTCTAAACTAAATATTGTACGCTCTTTCCATTAGAAATAAATTCAGAACTTAAAAAAAAAATTAGAACATATTCAAATCATAGGGATGAACGTGTTAACTACACTTTTTCATAAAAATCAAATCAGTTACTAATGGGAAGAACAAGTTATCTTCAATATTAATATGTTCATGCCATCATTCTGAAATTAACACGCCTTTTAATTTGATTGAAATATTTATGGTTAATATAAATTTTACTCTGGCAGAACTGTCATATATTTGTTTTTATTTGAAGACTATTATAATAAGCACTTATATATTATTTTTCAATAATTTTAAATGGTACATACCATGTTTTGTATTATTAATTAACATGCTAGGTATTTTGTATTTTGGATAATGGATGGTAAAAACGGATAGAATTTGAAGGGTTGTTTGATGTTCGTGTTTTACCAATTTTAAAAAGGTGTTATTCTATTAAAAATGAGTTCCAGAGGCGAAAAAATGGCTGTTAACTACATTTATTTAGGGAAAATTAGTATATTTTTATTTTGTGTGCATAAATGCGTTTTTTTTACTTTGTAAATACTTTTTTGATATTTTAGTGACATAAATCAATAAAAATTAATCTCGAATTAGCAATAAAACCTATTTTTACTCTCTTTATATTAACTCGTGGCGTCTGCTTGCTTGCCATCAACAAAAACTTTGGATCGATTTTTGACGCTTTTCCCGTGATCCAATCGAGCTGAAACTTGGCAAGCAGACTCGTGGCGACGATCAAGAAGATCTATCAAATTTTCGTTAAAAAAATTAATAATTATAGTATAATTTCGGATTTTTAGAAATTGTATTGGTTTCTTCAAATTGGAACCATTAGAAAAGTTTGATTAGCAGCGCCGCGGCGGACCAATAACGTCGGGGAATATTTTCTAAATTTGAATTACTCCGTAGGTATAATAAGTACATCACTACGAATTTCGAAAGTTTACAAAACAATTGGTTGACAGATGACAGCAAAATTGGTTTTTTTGGGAAAAAATCAAATAATAATTTATTTCTTTTAGATTTCTTCTTAGTTTTGAAGAATTCTACATTACTCAAATCTGATTCTGACTAAATCATTTGACGCTAGAAATTCATAAGGTACGATATTGATGATAATTGAATCTATCAAAATCTTGACATCTCAAAACATCTGACATTTTAGAAATATATTAAATTTCTGTGAGTTTAATGTTATGTTATATGTTTTAATTCGTCTTTAATTATTGTTATATTTTACAAAGAAAGGGAGTATAGTAAAAACTTGGTTTTTATGGGTTACTTTTTTCAAAGGCGAAATGCAAATGTCTAATTATCTCAAAACGACTTGAACGTTAGTTAACAACTTCTTGCCGCGGGGTCCTCACATGTCCAAAATAAACGTAGCAGCCGTAACATTGCAAATCCCTGACGGCCGGCTCTCAGACGTCGGACGGCGCGAGTTTAATCCCGTCCGGGGTGTCCGCAAGGGCAGGCGGGGTACGTGACCGCCCTCCTAATGCCGGCGGAGAAGTTCCGGTTTTGCCAAACATAATTTACGGCCGCACAACAAACATAAACGTAATGCGGCCGAGGCTTATGGCCGCGAGAGGATGCTACGTGTAAACGTGTGCTTTCCGGAGATAAGCGCGAAAGCGAGAAAATACCGAACCGCCCCGAGCATAAATTATGCACACAGTCACTCGCTAAGTGGGCTGCGATGCGGGGACAATAATATCGCATTACCGGCCGGCTCTAGAAGAAGCCATCTTTCACTCGGAACGTATAAAGCATCATAGACGAATACAAATTACCCATAATAAACGACAAACAAACAATATCGTTGAAGTATCAATGTGAAAACATTAAATGACAAGATTCAATGTGACAATAGTATTTCCATACAGCCCTTTGTTTAATTTAACTTTCAAAAAAGATTTGGTAACACCCACTTTAGACCCCGCCCTCTTTCACTCTCGTTCGTTAGATTCCTGAATGATTTGTAGGCTAGTAGTGCATGCTTGTCTTGGACAAAATGAACACGCATATGATAAATATTGGTGAGAAGTTAACAATACTATGGTTGGTAGTAGTGTTGGTCCTGAAGAAGAGACGGGTAAGTCTCGAAACCGGTAGACCTAAAATCTAGTAGTGGTTTATACTAATTTAATTAACACTCTGTAATTGATTTTGTTTAAAAGATTTGGCTATATTGGCATGGGTACGCTACAGTTTTCCCGAGTTGACCACATTGCTGATGGAGAGTTCACTGAGACAGACGCAAAAAGGCGAGAAAATTGATAACTACAGATGGGAGGAAGCTGCATACCGCAAAAAGAAATATGATCTTTCACAATGCTCGTTATGCAGACAGAAGGCAGCAAAGGCACTGATAGAAATCGGTTGCGTAACCTCAGAAATGTCCAAAATGCCGGCGATATCGTAAATCTTCCGCAGGATAACTCCACATTCCGCAACCGGTCGCCAACCTTCGACAGAAGACGGCGCGTGAATAAGGAGAACAATTTTGAGGTGTACAGAACCAATAAATACTATTGATAACATCATACTATTATAATAAGATTCATAAAAAAAAATTGTAATGAATCATAAAAAAAACATGCCTATGTTAATTTTCCTCGTCACCGACGAAAATCCGAAATTGATTGCATTTTTCCCCATCAAATTCAGCGAGAATTTGATCATAAAAATTTGCTCGCGCGGAAGTGAAAGAGCCGTAGCACGATCTACCAGACGATCCATGACCGGATTATCCTACGGGCACGCGTGCCAAGTGGCCTGCTGTAACATTCGCAAAATGCTTTTGTAACAATCGGGAACCTACGAGACACGCCCTGATCCCGATCCCCAAAAGATCGACGGCCGGGGACTCTAAAACCTCATTCCACAGAAGAGCGCATACTTCGAATACCTGAACGAGAGGAGGCGCTGATCTAGATCGAAGCAGAAACCTGCGGGGCGTACACCGCGCTCGATGAACCTGTCGGACTGACCGGAGTAGAGAACGATTCCGCCGCTGACTGTCAATTTACAATCCCTGAAGGGCAGATAAACAGATGTGCACGTTTTTCTGACAATAATTGAATGGTTGCAGTAAAATAGGCACCAAGTACCAAAATTTCATTTTTCGAATGCAGCTTGGTTCTACATGACATCGCCACTAATCCCAGTAATGCATTATGCCCCTGCAATGTTGCATTTAGCCGTAATGCTCGTTTGAATATCGCGACTTCGCCAAGTACCACGGCGTATTATTTTAAAAACGGCACTAAGTGCCGTGGTCCGCTAACTTAAGATTGTATGAAAATGGCTGATCAAGTAGGGTGCGCGTCGTGTGAGCTCCCCAAACAAACGACAAGGAAAAGGTGTTATAAAGAATATAATACGAATAAAATAAGAAAAAACACAGGGCCTGGAATATACATCAATAACTCGGAATATCATTCCAGCAAAAAATCCACCAGTAAATGAGGTATGATTTATTTTGTGTTTTGAAATTAACACTCGTCCCGGTATTTTGTTACGGACAAGGGATACTGTTTGAGTATGCTCTGGGTTCTTACCTCATATTCAACTACACAGACGTTGGACTTAGCCTTTCATAGGAAAGAGCGCTGGATACTTGGTAGTGTTTATTACATTTGAAATGCATATTTCGCAACTTAATTACAGGAAATACAGAAAATATTTTCTTCTAGTTTTTATGTAGAAAAGACTGCTAGGATGTATAGTATAGATTTTTCAAAAAAAATCTCATAAAAACTTATATATGACATTTTTACTCACTATATCCTGTTTTTCTCGGCTTGTCGGTCACGGTACTTAGTGCGTAATTTGATTCAATCATTCAATTCTCCGCGAATCTTGCGGCGCTGGACCCTTCTGCTCCGATGTGTATCGGGTAGTGATGGGTCCGCTCTGTACTCACTACTACAATGTAGTACTACATTACATTGAAGTGCACACTTCACACGTTTTAAAGTGTAGTGCACACTACAAACTACACACACTTAAAAGTTATTGAAAGTACATACTTCAAATAGTACTTTATTTCAAAGTGAACGCTACAAAGTACACACACTTTAAAGTTATCGGAAGTACAAGCACATACTTCAAATAGTTCATTCTTTATGTGAAATTTTTGAAGTTGATGTAGATAAATGAAGAAATCGCTGGAAACTGAAACAACCCCCCCCCCATGGTTTGAAAAATTTTGGGATTGAATGAAGAAATCTGGCTGGCGACCTTTTTTTTTTAGGTCACCAAGTCGTTACACTTCATTTCATTACTTCACTTCATTAATACTACAATTATTTCATTACTTCACTTCATTAGTACTACAATTACTTCACTTCGTGTATTTTTACTATAATTGTAGTGTACTTTGTAGTCTTCAAACTGGTGAACGTGTGTGTGTTGTAGTCTTCATTTTGTAATATAGTTTTTCCCTTCGCGGTGCATTCGTTTTACGCTCCAAGTGACCGTGGTTCGGAATGGAAGCGAACCATCGCGGCTAGAGCAGAGAGCACCCCGGGCAGACCATTTTAATCAGTCGCCGGCCATGGGCGGCGCGCGCGCGACCGCCCGCCGCTATTGGGCGCGAAATTCCGCGAGCCACCACCGGGGCGGGTGCGCGAGTTGGCAAATACAGCAGAACCTCGATTATCCGGACTGATTGGGGATGAAGTCCGGATAGGGACAAATCCGGATAATCGAAAAATTATTACGTCATTTATTGACACACTTCATACTTTGGAGTTTTTATTTTTAAATATTAATTAATTAAGGTGTTTTTATTTAAAAAAACTAACTTTTATTAAATGAGTAAAGCCTCAAAATACGGGAATAAATAGAAAATACTGTTTAAAATCATCTCTTTATATAAATAATAATCGTTTTAAAATCAAGAAAAAATGTAAAAATTTCTCGCACACTTAAAACATTATAACTTTATTAATATTGAATATTTCTTAATTTCCTTAGTACGGATTCTATATATTGAAGTATACTTTATACGAATAAAAAAACATATTATGGGTACATATAAATATTCATTAAAAATTGGCGCCACCTAGGACACTAAAAACGATTTTTTTGCCGAGGGCTGTCGATTAATGCTTATATTTTATTAATTATTGTTTATTACTATGATATAATAACAAAGGTTCTATCTAAGTTATTGCCCTAAAAAAATGCAGTCTAGAGTATACATTCTGATATAAATGAATAATAAAAACCCACATTTTCATAAAAAAAAACGTCCAGAAAAGAATGTCCAGCTTTAAAGCTAGCTTTTCTTTTTGAAGCTGCGAAATCGCAAATACTTTTAAGACGTGTTGTTTATTGACGATCCGGATAATCTAAAATCCGGATAATCGAGGTTCTACTGTACATAAAAACGACAATGTTGCGCATCTAAATGCACAACGGGAGAGGAATGGACCGGCCGGGCCCCAGCCAGCGGAGAGATTGCGTCGAGAATACATATCTGCACTCTAAAATGCTTTCACATACCGATGTGTTCGCTCTAGGCGTCGATTTTCTAACCTCCCCGCCCGAAAAAAATCATTCAACTATCAAACCACTGTACTAAGTACATAATTGTTAAAGGCATTCTGCTAATTTCATAAATTGACATCAATGTTACCAAAATTTTTCAGCAAACTTAATTCGGAGAAAGCGCTAATGAATAACATCCCTAACACTTCGCAACCTTTACATCCATATCCTCGTTACTGGAGTTTTCTAACTTGTAATTTACTTCCTAAGACCGGTCGCACTTTGGATACGAATTATTACGTACGTATTCGTACGATTATTTTCCTAAGCATTGAGCGCGCACATTGATTGCGTCTTGCGTTGGTCACGATCAGTTTACTTTTCGCATTTCTCCAATAACGTTTGTGCCAGATGAATAATCTGTACCTTCTGGAAAACTCTCTTCTCACTCGTAGGCTGCTACGGCGTCGTCGGCATCGTAGAACCAAATGGGTGAACGAAATATAATATACTATAAGGGATGAATTTGGTAAATTCCATCATATTAGAGCAGACTTAAATAACGACAAATTTCATGACTATTTATCTAATAGATTCACAAATGCTGGGGAGAATCTAATTGCAAAGAGAGCTCATAACATCGGAGAAATATTTAAAAGTTTTTTGTTCCAAGTACATAATTTACTTAATAACGTTCAAGAAAATTGCAATACTGAAACACGGCTTAACAAAAGTGACTAGCTTGTGTGTTTAACGTGTGTCCATTTTTTCTTACAAGCTCGCGGAGGATCAAAGAATCAGAAGTGCGGGCTATACGATATTTACATAATGTACACCCAAACGTCCAGAGCCGAAGACAATGCGGCTCAGAGATGGCCGCGGAGTGGTTGAGGTTGCGATAATGAGTGGACGACATTAGACTGGACATGACCCTCCACACGAACCAGTTGTTTCATAAATGTCGCGAGTCCCTGGAGCAGAACGCGCGGTGCCGAGCGGAGCAAGTAATAAGGGAATGAAGATGCTCAAAGTAAGAAACAGGAAAATCAAGCGGATTTATTAATTACAGGTGTTCAAGGATCGCGGCTGCACATTTGTTTAAGTCTCCGAGGATAGCGAGGACACACGCGCACAAGTACGATAGAAGGGTAGGAGAGATTTCTAATATCAAACTGCTTCGTATCGTAAACCCTAAAGAAAAATTATGATAAGATATTGCCCAGAATAAAAAACAACAATTTCATGGTGATCGTTATATAGGGTGAAAAACAAACCATATTACCTCTACTTGAGTTTAATTATAATTTTATATACAATACATGTCTTTCACTAACTCTTCTCTTCTCTCAATATTCCCGTTACAACCAACTAATTCCAATCCATTTTGTCAGTACCTATTTTTTTTATATATATTATCACAATTTATTATCATTTTTTTCCTATATCATTCCTAATTCATATATCATTTTTTTACATAAGCTTATAACGTCCCACTAAGTTATACATGTTCTGGGGCAGTTATAATTCATTAACAATTCAATATTTTAATAATGTTAAACAATACTATATAAAAAAATTAAAGAAAAATATATATACATAAAAGAAAAAATTAGAAATACACAAAATAAAATAAATATAATACAAAAGAGTAGAAAATATAAAATACAAAATAGTAAAAAATATAAAATACAATATATATTAGAATCAATTAATTATTTGTATTCCCACCTAATCCATGTAAAAAATTAATATTTGAAAGTAAATCAGTTCAACACTTCACCTGTCGATGAGAGATTCTGTTACTCTCGAAACTTGAGTAATAAAATATAAAATCATAACTAAACTCACGTAGAGGTAGTAACGTGGTTTATGTTTTTCACCCTACTTAATCATCATCGTGAACAATCTCAACAACGTTAATCCAATTCATCAATAATATAACAATTTTAACGTTAGTTAATTAAAAATAAAATGAAATTGTCAAAAACAGTTAAATTCAAACTATGTGATATCAACTATGTGATATATATCATACGCCGTCTTCCCCCAGGGATAGGCAGAGAGCTTAGAAAGTCACACTCTTCTGTCCTTGCAAACTCTGGCCTCATCCAGTTGTGCACATCTCGCGCACGCTATTCCGTTGTCGAAGCTTTTAGGCTATTATCCAATAAGTTATTTTACTTTGTGAAAATCCATTTTAACAATTATGAAGAAAAAAAAATTTTTTTTTTTTTCACTATTTTTTTTAGAGTATCACTTCAGGTGAGTTGGATATAAAACCAGACTACAATATACACCGACAATACAAGTGAAAAACAATTAAAAAATAATGTGTCGAAAAATGTTGACAAATTATGCTGCAGTGGAAAAAATTCAAAGAACATATAAGGTGCTTCTCTATAACTAAAAATAAGTTTTCAGAATGTGCTAACCAAATTATAGACAATAATCACAATTTATAATAATAACATTTAAAAATACGAATATACACATCCTACATAAACAGACAAGCGGCCTAAAATAAATAATTTAAAAACACTTGAAATTCATCGAATATAATGTTTCACTTCACATCACGAATAGCTTGTGGTGTTGTGGTTAGGACACTCGCCTCGTGATCCAAAGGTGGCGGGTTCGAACCTCACTCCAGACTAGCAAGCTAGTCCTATTTTCATAGCACAAGCGTTTAGCTTAGTTTGAAAATAGTAAGAATATTGATGTGACACGTATTCCGTGTTCGCATCTCTATTAAAAGAAAAAAAAAAGAAGAAAAAAAAAACATCACCCCTTCTCGCAATTTTCTCTCTCTTCCACCCCCTCCACTTCTATTGAATCCACAACCCATACATCAGACATCCAGTTCTACACCCCCAAATCTCAACTGACCTGAAGAAGGAAACGGAGGTTTCTAAAACAGTTTGTCATCCTCCCATATTTGCTTTATCTATTCATGTCAGGTCTTTTGCGGAAGGGGTATGTTCCTGCTGCATACTTGTCTCATGTATTTTTTGACCTCTTCGTTCACTGCACATGACCAAATATCTCATAACCGAATGGAACGGTGTCAGAAGATTTACCGTATAAACAACGATATGAGTAGTATAATTTTTTTCGGTATTCGTCATTGCAAGATACCTCGATAATCGAGCCTGAAATATAATGAACACTCACCGACGAGGGGTACGACGAGGGTGTAGGGCGAGTTGGCGTCTAGGTCCAAAATCTTCTGCAGCCGAGGAAGATGGTCAATGAAGCAGTTGGTGTCGGGCACAAGGTAGCGGGGGCGGACCTCCAGCTCCACGGACACCTGGCCCTGTTTCAAAAGTGACTGAAACAAAAACAAAACTATATTATAATAACAGTTTGTATTCGTGACCAACAGATTACTACCATTACAATTAGGTACTTAAAAATGAATTTAATGAATGTGTAGATGATAAACCTAAGGATATATATATTCCTTTATAATAATATAAAAAGCAGATATATATTTTTAAATTTTATTTTATTTTTCCTTTATTTTATTCATCCAACAGGGAGACATAATTGTTTGGTAGGAAAAAATACATAAAAAATTGTTAAATGTCTCCCACAATTAAAGGACGACACAGATAGAAATATTAGCAATGTATATTTATTACTTAATATATCGCCACGAACACTTTATAATTTATTTAACATAATAATTGTTTACAAATCGACTTCTAATAAAGAATCGTAATTTATAAAAAAATATTCTTTTATTTTATTCTATTGGATAATTCCACTATTAATATATTTTTTTATTTATTTTTAAAAAATCCTTATTTACAAATAAAGGTACTTAATACTAATTTAACAATAAAACATAAGATAAATTACACATTTTTTTGTTTTGTTTAAAATTTGTGGATTATGCCACTCTACTTGGCTACGCCTGTCCCAGAGTGGCGTTATAGAACACAATTATAATATTTTTTCGAATTCGTCAGTAATATTTATTTTCATAAGGTAGTAATTATGTATCTACAAAGTATCAAGTGGAATGTATATATACATGTAATATATGCAATATTTTTTTATACAAATTACTGCTTTGTATTTTTACTTTACTATTTTATTTTTTATACTCATATTTGAATGCTTTTACCTTATTATATATACCTTATACATGTACTTTATGGATATATATTTTATATTTTACTGCTTATACCTGATACTGTATTACATACTTCTCGAATGTTATGTAATTTTTTTTATTTTTTACATAATACATTACAATTTTATACTGCTTATACCTGATATTGTTTTATATACTACTTTGTATACTATAACATTTTTATGTAAAAGCCTATAATGGGCGTGAACATTTAAATAAATAAGTAAAGTTGTGCAATTAGTTTTGAACACATTTTATATAATGTTGATTTATTTAAATTGTTGTCAAAAAAACATTTTCTGGGATGTCAAGTAATGTTTTTTTTCTTCTTTTTTTTTAAATAGAGATGTGAACATGGAATAAGTGTAAAATCAATATTCTTTTTATTTTCAAATTAAGCTCAACGCTTGAGCTATGAAAATAGGACTAACTCGCTGGTCTGGAGTGAGATTCGGACTTGCGACCTTTGGATCACGAGGAGAGAGTCCTAACCCCAAGACCAACAAACTATTCTACCGTTATTTTAATATCCATTAAATAGGAATATTTTTAATATAAAAAGGTGTATAACAGTACTCTGAAATTACAGTATTTGGTTTTTTATTGAGATTTATTAAAAGGAATAAATAATATACAAAAATTGTCCATGAAGTATGCCAAATACATGCAAAATAAACAGAAAAATACTCCAAAAAGAAATTATATCTAAAAAACGGTAAGGCGTGTCAATTTATAAACATAACATAGGCGACATAATAAATATCTAAGCTTGACTTTAACTGGAAAATAACCTGGGAAACCTTATGTTAGACGTCATTTGAAATGGTCTCATATTACCGAATATTCCGATACGATCGAAGGAGCGCCGCGCTCAGCCAGAGACGAGACGAAACCCGACGCATACAAACTACGTCATTTCAGTGTCTTCTCCCCCGCGACAGTTCCGCGGGGACGCCCAGCTTCCGGGTGCAGAAACCTCTCCCTTGTGTTGCGGATATCATTTTACTAAAAGTCTAATAATCCCAGAGGGCGCGCATTTTCCAAAGCTCGCAAGTAGAATCCGAATATAATTTATGCAACCAAATTTCTAGACAAGGCAGCCCCGCCAGGTGAATGAAGCCAGACCTTTGAATACTACTTACCATGACCACACTACAGATGTCCAGAGAGAATGGAATACAAGCTTTGCCTTAACAATATTTAAGGCTATTCACAACATGGCCCCTCAATACATAACCGACTTCTGCATTCCATTCTCCACAAATAATAGACAATTAACACTTCGCTCAGCATCAACATCTAATACAAATAGGTTAGATGAAGTAAATCGCGTCCACAAAACTAATTTCGGTGATCGTGCTTTCGCGGTGGCTGGACCAAAGTTATGGAACAAACTACCTAATAACAGACAGCTTACCACAGTTCAAAAAACAACTTAAGACGCATTTATTTAAACAATCCTATAAAAACTTATAGAATCTAACCACAACAACGTTAGCTAATGTTTTCCACTCCAATTGTGCACTCCGCGAAAACACCCAATTCTTTCAGGCACTCACAAACTATTATAGTACTCAATTTTAATTCCACTTGTATGCCACCTAGTGAAAAAGTAATAGTAAATAAGTTTTTTCTTTTCTAGCAATAAGTTGTCGTGTAAGATAATATTTTTTTCTGTGTAAAGCGCCCTTGAGGTGAGTATTCGCGAAAACGGCGCCATACAAGTTATCCAATTATTATTATTATTTCCAGTGTTCAAATAACAATGCTATTTATATTCTAGTCCTTAAAATTACATTCAGAGACAAAATATAATTGAAATTTACTGACCGGCCAAAAAAAATTAAAAGTATTACGCAATTTATAAATACATTGATCGGAAAAGAATATAAAAATTAATGTTCAGTAAAATAAATACTCAGTTAAAAAATACGGTTTAATGAACCGCTTAGAAAAAAAAACAACATACAATTAAAAAAAATATTATATTAATATCGTCTGCGATAAATTATAATTTCAAGAATTATTCATTTGGATAGGGGAACAACAAACATAGCGATGTTTGCCTATTTTTTCGTATGTAAAAAAAAAACTAAAATTTGGAATATATTTGATCAAGAAACAATATAATATGCAAATGCAAAAAGAGATGGTAGCGGGCAAGACAAAAAAAGCTGATGGTCAATTTTGAGTCAATAAGTGTGCATCTCGAAGATGATTGTTGACTAATCTAAATGTCGTTATGAATTTTAAATTCCAAAAACTATTTGGAATACTACGTCAATATTAAAAATAGATAACTCGATTACACATAGGGAATAATACTAATTTTTGCGTAAAAAAAGAGATGAGCATTTGCCAAGACTGCGGGAAGGTGTACGTGGGACAAATAGCGCGTACAGCTTCTTCATAGTAATAGACTCTATTGCTATGGAGCCTTACGAGAGCGTTCAGTTGCGTTGCGGGCACCGCGCGGTTCCCATGTCACAACAGGAGCACGCGTGGATTATATAACTTTTTTCTATGGTTATGGATCGCTTTGACACTGAACTTTTTATTGATGAAGTGGAAAAAAGACCTGCAATATGGGATCTACAGTATGAGCATTACTCAAATATGCCAAGAACCAAGCTTGGCAGGAATTGGTGGAGATATTTGGAAATGGTGAAGACACGTTGGAAAAAAGAGTATTTTAGGTAAGTAGGTATTTATTCACCAAAAATAAACTGACAGAATGATACTTTTGTGTCTTGCCATGAAACACGGCCGTCATTCACAAAGTAGTGAGCGAATACATCTCTGATATTCAAATATGGAGAACGGCACCGGAGCTGACGTTTATTTTCGCGCGCATAAATCGCTTATTAACCGCGGCTGTGCGAACACATGACACAAATCGCGTGTTTTGAAACTGCGCGGTTCCCGCTGTCTGAAAAAGCACTTGGCGCTTGTTCAGACACAGCGGGAACCGTGCCGTTTCAGAATCGCACGAGATCCGTGCGGGTCTCATTTACCTAGGTTTGTATGTGATCGTTCAGACACAACCGTGCGGTTAGTCAACCGCTGCGGTGCCCGCAACCCAACCGCTAGAAAATAGACCCGCACGGCGCCCGTACGATCCTATTACAATGGGGCCTTACGAGAGCGTTCAGTCGCGTTGCGGGCACCGCGCGGTTCCCATGTCACAACAGGAGCACGCGTGGATTATATTCTCTTTTCTATGGTTATGGATCGCTCGCTTTGACACTGAACTTTTTATTGATGAAGTGGAAAAAAGACCTGCAATATGGGATATACAGTATGAGCATTACTCAAATATGCCAAGAACCAAGCTTGGCAGGAATTGGTGGAGATATTTGGAAATGGTGAAGACACGTTGGAAAAAAGAGTATTTTAGGTAAGTAGGTATTTATTCACCAAAAATAAACTGACAGAATGATATTTTTGTGTCTTGCCATGAAACACGGCTGTCATTCACAAAGTAGTGAGCGAATACATCTCTGATATTCAAATATGGAGAACGGCACCAAAGCTGTCAAACTGACGCGGCTATGTGAACACATGACCACAAATCGCGTGTTTTGAAACGCGATTCTGAAACTGCGCGGTTCCCGCTGTGTCTGGACGAGCGCTTACTTGTACAAAGAAAACGGGCGATCCGACAGCGTTCTAATCGGCTAGTTCCAACACGTTATTGTCGTCCAGCCTGACAGTCGACACGGCCGGAATATGGAAATGAGCCGCCCCAATTATTTGGCCGCCCGCGCGCCGCGCGAGGCGAAAAACCTCAAAAATGCGGATCCACCTCGCGTTCTCATGCCGTACCGTACCTAACTGTACGCGGGTCCGTTCACTATTCTCGTTCCATTATGCAGCCGGCACCGCGCACCGAACTGAATGTCATTAATGCTAACTTTTTTAAATACTTAATAAAAAGACGCGTCGCCCGCCTCGGCGACATGTGCTATAGGCCAATGCACAGAATAAAATTGTCTAGGTCGAGTAAATAGTAACTTCGGTTAAATAAAAAAAAATCTAGCAGCGAAATAAACACGGCCTCAGTATGGCCGGCGTAAGGTGCGTGCAGTAAATACCTCGAAATAAACTCTACATAAACATGCCGTAAAACTGCTATGCAGTTTGGCATATGTATAATGCAATAAGTATCAAAAAATAAATAAATATATAAAAAATTAAAAAATGTATTTTGGGGAGAAAAAATATAAATAAAATATTCAAATTCTAAAAAGATTTATGAAAATTATTGTCATAAGAATTTAATGGAGATGTTTTTAATTTCGACGTATTTACTACATTACCGAGAAATAGAATAAAATGAGAAAATGATTATTTAAGATTTTCTTTATGTATAGTGCATTGTTAAGATTTTCACCAAGTACAAAAGTATGCTAATAAAAAGGATAATTTATGACAATTATTGATTACAAAGATAATTATAAAGATTGTTAGTCTGATCGACTTATATGCACCATCGAGATCATCAAGACACACAATACATTATTCTATTTTGGAGGAAATGTCAAAACTAATGCATTATTAGCAAACTCCGTAATCGTCAGATTGCACCCATTAGGGCATGAACATGCGGAGGTGGTCGACATTTTTGCTGATGGTATAACTGTGTACAGGACTAAATTGGAACAATTCTTTACATCTCAACTAAATGGTAATAAGTAAATAAATTTTTCTTTTTCTTCTTCCTGTTTAAAATTTTGTTTTTAGCGAAATTTAAAATAAATTAAATTTTAATAAATATTATTATTAAGTTCTACGGGTTAAGTATTTTTATGTGTTACAGCTGTTTCGGCTTGTAAGGCCATTATCAAACAGTCATTATCAGTAAATTAAAATTTAATTTATTTTAAATTTCGCTAAAAATAAATATGGAGTTCTACAAATTAAACACAAAAACCATAAATAAAATTTTGTTTTTAATTTACTCAAATCTATTATATGTACTTTATCCTGTACTTTATATGTATTCTTACGAAAAGGGCGCCAATTTTCGCACGCGAGACGTCAAGAGGCGCGCCCGATTAGTGTGTGCCGGAGCGCGCCGAGAAAATCGCGAAACGAATTAAAATTAGAGTAATGTGACGACGTATGGACCGGGTGAACCTTAATTGATTGTTTATGTGGCTGCAGCCCTGGTAGCCAGAATTCAGCAGATCGCGTCCTCCCATCGGAGTGGCGCGGCGCGCTACCGAGAAGCGGCTCTAGGAAAAAGCGGAGAAACCTGGAGCGGCAACCCTAATGCAGCGCACGAGAATATAATTAAATCTAAATAAGGCAACAGATGCGCAATTATTGTGGGCACAGCCAGGTTCCATTCATTGTTGCACGGTGTTTTATGCGCATAAATCAAAGGCATCTCAAGCGACAAGTTATCTACGAGCACTGAAGGAGTTCGATACTTGACATTCACCGTACGAGTGTAAAGTTGTTCAGGATGTTTATTTGAAACAGCTTAGTAAAAACCACTAGCAGATTTTAGGTCTACCTGTTTCGAGACGTACCCGTCTCTTCGTCAGGACCAACACTAAACTACTATATTCACAACACTATACGCCCCAACCATAGTATTGTTAAACTTTCACCAATATTGATCACATGCGTGATAATCTTGTCAGAGACAAGCATGCACTACTAGCCTACAGATCATTCAGGAATCTAACGAAAGAGAGTAAGAGGGGGCCGGGTCTAAAGTGGGTGTTACCCCATCTTTTGTGAACGTTAAATTAAACAAAGGGCTATATGGAGAATTAATTTGGTTATTAATTAAAGGTGCTCTATTATTCACCGCCTTTCAAGATTCAAAAGTACGAGGACTTTCCGATACTTAGAGTTAGCTCTATAGGCTTTTCAGGTTCTCCGGGATTCTGTCTTCAGCTGTGCTCTCTGTGGTCGAGTTTGCGACTCCTAGACCTTAGTACTCTGGAAAGACGATAAGTCCTACCCGTCTCAACCTTCTCGACTTCAATCGCTAAGATATTCGTAGGAAAACCTCAAGCCCAGCGTTTGTCGGAGTGCTAACTAACTAACTAACTTACCATTACGCCGTTTCCCCGTGGGAGTAGGCAGAGGATAGAGCGCTATACTCTTCTGTCCTGACATACAACTTTCGCTTCATCTACATTCATACATATTCGCATGCAAGCTCGATGGTTGTTGAGGCTTCTAACAGGACCATCTTCCAGTATCTGGTTAATCTGGTCGTGCCACGTCTTCCGTGGTCGCCCTCTCTTTCTGGCGCCGTCAACACTTGCATTATGGTATCTTTCTTACCATTCTTTCCTCATTCATTCGCTCAACATTCCCAAACCACCTGAGCGACCCTATTTTTATTCTATGTATTATGCTACGATCAGCTTTACATTCATTCCTAATATCTTCATTCTTTACTCTATCATACCTAGATTTGCCACACATACGTCTAAGGGATCTCATCTCCACTGCCTTCAATCTACTTTCGTTCTTCTTCTGCCAGCTCCAGGCTTCACTTCCATACATTAGTGTCGGAGTGCGCTGTAGGTAATATAGTAGTCCGAGCATTCTTCGGATAATTTTGTATCCGAATACTCGAACAACCTTTCACAGTTTACAGGTGCGACTCTAAGTTTCACATCCATAAATTACAAACAGAAAAAAGGTCGCACTCTCATTCTTTAACCTGGCAGCTAGTCCCGAGGACATCTTATTTTTTAACTAACTTAAATTTGGCACGACTTCTTCCAATTAAGACACGAAATTAAGGTCAACCCCTACCTTAACGACCGGATCCAAATTAACACAATAAAAAACAATTCACCTAAAGCAAAGTTAAGGACCTACTAGACCATCCCATCCAATTATATTTATCAGGATCTCGGTTGCCTAGTTTAATTCAGTGTTTACATTTAATTTTTATTCTCTGGTCCGACAGTCTGAATATTAAACACGCATTCTACATGGATGAGAAACGTCTTCATCGTGTCGAGCACTTCCCTGGGACCGTCAAACCGGTACCCGACGAAGAGCGCAGCAGACATCACAATCGACGATCGCGTCCAGTATCTATGGTCAGGCATCTTGGAACAGGACGGGAGTAGGACGAGAGAGGAATCTTTAACACCTACCCTCTCGGCGCACGGCCACAGGCTAGTTGGATAAATTACGCAATACGAATATACAACGAATATACCGTGGTAATTATTATACCTAATAATTCAAAGATGAAACCGATCAGAGCATGCCACTATATTTCGATTCCACCACGTAAAGGATCGTAACTAATATATAAGTAATATTTCGTTTTTCCAGTACTTCGCACATATTTAACGGGCAGAATATTTTTATGCATGTATTCTACTATTATGTTATATTTAACACCATAAAATAATTCATAACCTTATTGATTTTCCTGAAATCACCAGCTTGCTATCTTTCGACGTCCCACTCCCACCTACCAGACAGAATTACCTCTTTTCCATTACAACTTGTCGTACCAATAATAGGAAATGCTCTCCCATCCCACGCATATGCTCAGATTATAAAAACCTTTTGAATTCAATAGATATTTTTAATACTAAGTATGAAGAGCATCGCCATATGGTGAGACAGATACTAGAAACTCGTCCCCCTCCCTGACCATGTGAATGATATACATTACGAACCCTTTTATATTCGTGATAAAGTTAAATTAGGAACAATCACTTAAATGAAACTGTAAAATTGCTTGACCTATCATTCATATCAAATTGACTTGTCTGTAATTATGTCTATCTGTGTCATCCTTTAATTGTGGGACAACATTTAACTACCTTTTCTGTATTTTGTCCTACCAAGCAATTATGTCTCACTGTTGGATGACCAAATAAAATTAAAAAGTATATAGACATATTTATACAGATATACATGTTACACCGAGAGAAATAAAAAGAGTCCACAAACCAGAATTACAAATACCCCGTAAGATCGTCATCTTGAGCAGGTGATGATGAATAAATCAACGCATTAAAATGTGCACCTCGAGGGCACAGAGTGTTAATTGCCGACATGTGCGTGTCACAGCGCGTGGACACGGAGACAGGCAAACGCTTTTTACGCCCTACAATGAAGCGTGCGTGAAATTACAAGCGGCTGGCCGGTCTGCGCTATAAATTTTATTGCGATATCTCGTATTGTAAATCTGACGACTGCGCATAATTTCAGATGCTCAAAGAGAGAGGGCGTGATCGATAAAGATCGCGTCCCGGGGACGAGGCGGGCTCCGAGCCGGCTCGGGAAGCCGCCTGGAGAGCGGGTTGTTTGATTTGGACGAAATTTGGTCCGAATTGAGCGCCGCGCGCGGGGCCAGTGCCCCCAGACGTTGATTTATCGCCCCGGACCCTGCCCGGCCCCGCCGCCCGCCCCGTGTGAGCGGACTAAGCGAATGCAAAAATGCACACACCGAGTTAACGGAGCCTAACGTAGAAGGATAGGCAGGCGATAGATCAGGGGGAGAGCATATGGCGAGGTGATTATGTCGGGATAGCCGCGCGGCCATCCATCTTGGCAACTCGGTAGCGTACGGGGAAATGGAGCACGTCTCCAGGTTCCGAGGAGATATTTCAGGGTCGTGTTTCTCTTGTACGCCAGAAAGTAAATAATTTTTGAATTTTATTGCCAACTTCGTACTGCCTATCCGCACCCTTTCAACAATAATAATAATAGTTTTTATTCATATCGTATTATTGTATTGTATTACACTTTGACTGCCTAACTAGGGATTAGTGTTTGAAGGCAGTCGACTATTTACACGGCAGAAAGAGAAATGAACAAATATATGATAGATTTAAATTTGATAAAGTAATTAATACACATTACAATAAATTTTTAAACGAACAAATATACAATAAATTTAAATTTGACAAAATAATTAGGAACAGAAATACAGAATTATAGGTAAAGTAAGGTAAAGCAAAACGAGAAATCGAAATAAAGTAGAATTACAAAATTTAAATGAGCAAAAAACATTGAGAGAAAATTACACAGCATTTCACAGAAATTCATTTTAGGGTTTTCTCAGATAGTTCCCGTCCGGCTCGTTGAATGGGTTACGATTTTTAAATGACCTTTCAACTTAAACTAGCAGAAGAAGAATATAAAGCGATTTCGTATTTTTATACAAAATACTAAGTGGTAAACTGTGCGTCCTCGATTTGACTTAATTCATTTTGCACGCAAGTACCTACTAGGTTATTATTGGACCCTGATTGTTGTAAATGTTTCAAAAATAAATTATTATACTGACTCACCCACACTAAGGTTTTTTTTATTCGCTAAATACGAAGATATTTATGGAGAAAAACTGGAGAAATGGAGAAAAGCCAGTAAGGGCGTTGATATATAAAAAAAAAAAAAATAATAAAAAAGGAATGTGTTATAGAGCGATATATGAGAATTGCAAAAAGAATAATAAAACACAACACAATCCTCCAGGAAAAGAGAAGAAATGGTCGTCTAATTAAAATCACCAAATGGTTGTTGCAGTCGGACAAAACGGTACTAGACAGCCGCCAGCGCAGGTAAAAATTCAATGTCACACGCCGCTCTCCGCGAGGCCGGCATGAATAATTAACCAATCCGCGGAGGAATCGTCTCATTCTAATTTATCCAGCGCCGACAGTTACCGCGACACATTAAAATGTGGGACAAAAAAATTGCGAAGCCGTTGTTAGCTCCGAGGGGCGACATCGATACAGGCGGCGGACAGCGGAATGAAAAATCACGCGTCACTTACCACTGTTAAATACACTCGGGATTGTCAGATTACAAAACCAATTACGCGTAAAATTAATTACACTACTCCAGTCTCCATTAACTTTTCTGACACCTATTTTTATAATTTATAAAAAAAAATTCAAACAAAACGGGATACGGGATATAATAACGAATGCTTTCTAAGATTCTTAAATATGTAACTCACAATTATGCAGTGTTTCCCAAACTATGGGTCGCTAGCGGATATCAGGTGGGTCTCAGTCACAACACCGCGCAACACGTCCCGTCCGGGTCGCGTCGTGTTTATTATAGATAACGAAGTGCATGCAGTGTCTGCAATTTTCACTCATTTAACAGAGTTGAAAAATAACTTTAACGCCAACTTCGAAGAAGAGATGAAAAAGTTCAACGGGATAAACTAGATTTAAAATCCATTTCAAGACAACATACCAACTGAAGTGTCAACAAAAGCAAGTGAAAAACTTGTTGATTTGTCAGAAGATACATCGCTGAAAAATACTTTTAATCGTAAGCAATTAGCAAAATTCTGGCTTTAAGTTGCTGACACCCTGCTTGTCTGACGAAGCCATGAAAGTCCTCATCCCCTTCACTACCTCATGTGAAGTGAAACTTTCTGCCATGGTTTCTATTAAGACTAAATACAGAAATAAATTGGACGTATCCAATTCACTGCGATTAAAAGTGACTGAAATTGAAGTCACCGTTAATGCTGTTATGACAAAAAATAGACAACAAATTCATCCTTCCCATTAAAATATCACATATTAACATTTTTCATAATTAAAAATTTCGATTATATTTGGAAGTTTTTCTTTTTTTTAATTAAACAGTCTTTCGTATGATTACAATATGAATTGGGGAAAATGTAAGGCAGGAGGTGGGTCCCGAAAATTGTTTTTTTTTTTGGTGGGCCGCGGTCCTGTCAACTTTGGGAACCAATGGACTAGAGAATATTGATTTCATTAAGCACGTACGAACAAAAATATTATAACTTCTTCTTCAAATGTAGCAAATTTATTTTGTGGTAACTTAATTATAATTAATATAAATTAACTTTGTTTAAACCACTTATTTATTGAAAAAAATCAACATGTTTCAAAGCCAATGAAGAAGCCATTGGCTTTGAAACATGTTGATTTTTTTCAATAAATAAGTGGTTTAACCAAGTTAATTTATATTAATTATAAAAATATTATAATTTAAGGATTACTTATAACACCGCCCGGAGAAGGCAGTCTCTTTATAATCGGTAGAAATCAAAGATTAAAACGATTTCTATATTATTCTATATATTTCGGTATTCTAGTTTAGTCACTGATACGATTATGACACCCGTCGTGACTGGAGGGTTACCGCCACCTGCCGAAGTTCTAAAACGCGTCACAAAACAGATAACGCGCGTGCAGATCAGCATAAAATGCAAAATGCGGCCGAACACGTCCACATCACGGCTTCACGCGCTTATTCTTTATCAATGCGCGTGCACGCCTTAACAGCGAGAGTATTTAAATATAGAAATTAATCTTAGTAACCTTACTGCAAATCAGTGCAAAGATGGACCACATTCGGCGATATATGTTTATATGTTTGATTGTTTGTAACCAAAATGACCATTTCGATTTTTTTTCATTTTTTTCTCCATTTTCGCGCGCTTTTTTGGGGTTTTCTCTGCAAGTATACACGATAATATTTTGTAAAAAATTATGAAAGATAATTGATGTCCGCGTACAAATTTAGTACTTTTGATTTTTTTCTTCTTCTTCTTTATTTTTAACGCCCGTTTGAGTGAAAATGGGTTTTTCTTACATATTTTCGTCAGTTTTCAAAAATTTTAAATTCGAATCGGTGAAAAGATAGATTATCATGTAACGCGTATGATCTAATTATTAATTTATTTATTTTAAATTTATTTCGTTTTTACGTACTTTTTGCAAACTTTGCGTTTTCTTTCATCGCGTTTTTTTCTGAAAGTACAAGGAATATTTAACATTCTTTCTCAACAAAAGGCTCACATTGATACATAGAGTTCGGATGCTAGAAGCGAATCCCCTTCGCACACGCAAATTCCTTCTGATTTATCACTACACACACGCAACCCTATATTTATCCCAGTGAGTCCCCAATTCATAGCTGCTGACTTCTGCAGTCGTTTCAATACGACAACAACGTATAAATACTGATACTGTGTTAAATCTATGTTTTGCTAAAAACGCTGAAAATGGCATTGAAAATAAAATGCAGGATATAATGCATGAAAGCAGCACGGTGCCGGGGGCCTACGCAGTTGACGGCGTGAGGGACACGCGGCGAGGATACCATCGGACACCAGACTCCATAACCTGCCTGCAACTCCGCGGAACGTGATCCACGTACAGGCAATGATAGGCAGAAAATACAAAAAGGAGCTCGATTTTAAAATATTAAAGTTACATCGAAGCGAAGGAACACTACTGTTGTTTATAATAAAAATAGAAAAAAAAATTCTTCGAAAATTCGAAATAGCCTGGAAAGGCAGAAAGAGATAGATTTAGAGATAAACAAACAGTTTAAAAAAATACTGAATACGTTGTGAAGAAAATCATTACTTGGAAGAATAAGAAGATATAGGTGTAACTAAAAATACAAGTTTATTAATATACAATAATATGATTCTAACGCAAATTGATTATTGTTCCAGTATATTATTTATAAGCAACAAGCAACGAAGGAATGCTAAAGAAACTTCAAATAGTACAAAACGGAGCGATGCACATAATATTGAAGTGTAATAAGAGAACAAAAATAACAAAAATATTCAATGCCCTAGGACTAGAAACAGTAAACCAAAGAATAAAATATAATGTCTTGGTACAAATATTCAAAATTAGACACGGATTAGCACCCAAATACTTTGACGACAGGATTTAGCGAAATAGGGATTTTCATTCTTACAATACAAGAGGAGGTGAAAACATAAGACTTCCGAAGAAAAAGAAAAACACCTCACAAAATTGTATGATGTACAAAGGTTTAAAAATCTTCGATAGCCTGCCGAAAGAAATTCAAAACTCAGTGAATATAAGGAGGTTTAAACAGGAGTGCAAAATTTTTATTATAATAACTTTTAAATGACAAGATGGAATGCAGTATGTTTAAATTAAATCGTCCGCACAACATTACGTGTGCATCTAAATAATTAAGATAAAATTTAAAAAATAAAAAAATCTCTAACTCGATGGATGGACCAGATCAATGACACTCATAGCTGACTATCTTGGTAGATAAAGGTAGACTGCAATAGTCTAGAACATCAGCGGAAACTATCCTCGATACTCAAGAAACCTACCTTAGAAGAAGTTATATATGAAGTAATTTTATATTAATAATTAAATGACTAAGCAGAAAGATGTTTTTTTTGTATTTTAGATGATACAACACTTTGTGCTTATAACATTCATTACCTTGAGAAAATTAACAAAAACCACACTGTACAGCTAGCTACCCGTTTCGATACTGTGCTATATATTCGTCAAGACGGACGCACAATAACTTCCATAAATTAAATTTGTAAAAGATTCAAGCGTTGGGTGGGACTGTGGACTCATTTATGTTGGGGGAAAGGGGTGGAATTTGACAGTGTTACAGTGAAATGGGGGATATATTAACTATTGGATTCTTCGTTAAATTTAATTGGTTTTTAATTATATTGGTATTTTTATATGTTGAGGGACTTTTTCATTTGCAACATTTCTAAATTATCTAACTTAATATAGGTAGGTATTATTTATATGTAAAATTTCAATGCTGTTTCTTCATTAAAAGTGTGTCTCCTCCTCCTATCTCCAATAGGTGGTTTGAGAATTCTCATAATTATTATAGCAGGTGTTCTTTTCTTCGAAAGTGCCGTTTTACCAATATAAATGTTGTATGTGTATGGAAGTTACTGCGCGTCCGTCTTGACTAAGAAGACGAAAACGAAGAAGTGTTAGTTTTTTCAAGTTAAGAATGATTGAATAAAGAGTCAGTTAAAAATTTGACGCATCTTATATTTGTGGTTTTTAAGGATTTGTTTATCTGACATATTTAAGCCGCAGAGGCAGAATGCATGTCGAAAAAAGTAACCCATAAAAACCAAGTTTTTATTATACTCCCTTTCTCATTTACTAGTTGAAACATTTTTTTTCGCTTAACCTACGCGTTGGGCTTCGGTCGGTCTACTCTACGAAAGGGAGTAATAAAAAATTTACAAAAATCCAAAATTATACTATACGTCTACCAGACTCGTTGAAATATGTTCATACAACTTAATAATTTGTATGAAAAAACCATTCAAAATTTGAAAAATCCAAAAAATTATTATTTACGATTATTATTAACGAAAATTTGACAGATCTTCTTGATCGTCGCCACGAGTCTGCTTGCAGAGTTTCGGCTCGATTGGATCACGGGAAAGGGGTTTAAAATGGATCCAAAGTTTTTTCGTCAGACAAGAAGACAAGCAGACGCCACGAGTTAATACAAAAGGAGTAAAAATGAGAAGTAACGCGGTCGGAAGAAAGTGTCCGGGCGGGCGTATCAACGAGCCGTAACTCACCGCGCCGGTGTCCGATCCGCGGCCGAGGGCGGATGTTTATGTCCGATGCGCGGCCCGATACGTCATAATCCGGCCGGCTACCGCGCGCGGCTAACAACACCCGATTGTTACCTGAATTCATTACTGAAAGCTCTCCGCCCTGCTAGCCCGGACTAGGGAATGCAATCCCGATCCCGCGAGATCTCGAGGCGCTTAACGAGATCAATCCCGAACCGAAAAATCGGGCGAGATTATTATTATTATTTTTTTTATTATTTTTTTTATTTAAAAAGTAATGGTTTATGGGTAACATTTACATGATTCAAATATAAGAAAATATAATAATATAATTTAGATACAAAGGAATTTTTATATATTTGGCCGAGTTTTAATATTTTTGTCACATCTGTTTGGAATTCAGTCAGTGGTCAGTTGTTTGGTCTGTTGTGGCAGGTCATTGTACAGTTTTAGTCCGTTGCAAATTAGTCGGGATTGTCCTGTTTTTGTTTTGGCGTGTGTTATGTGATAGTTTTGAGCCATTCTAGTGTTGTGTTGGTGTTTTTCGTGTATTTTGTCTAATTTTATGTCTTCGTCTTGTATTTCGCCAATTGCTAGTTTGTGAATGATTTTAAGTGTTTCGATTTTTGTAATGTTTTCGATGTTTAATTGTTGTGTTTTACGGTATACAGTTTCAGTTGGTGTCCGGTATTTCAGATCATAGACCATTTTTAATATTTTGTTTTGCTGTCGTTGAGAGTCTGTTTAGGTTAGTTTTGTTTCCGGTTCCCCAGAAGGGTATCAAGTATCCTATTCTACTCTTGACGTATGCCTGGTACATCAGAATTTTTACGGTCTTTGGTGTGATTTCGTGTATTTTGTGGAATAGGCTGGTCAGTTTTGTCGGGATTGATCGGCATTTTTTATGTTTCGTATGTTTAATTGTACATGTCTATAGAGCTTTTAGTAAGTACTTAAAATTTATGTTCGTTTCACATTCACTAAGACGCTTGTGTGGAAAATCTTTGGTCGATATAGTAAGGAATGAACAAATTAGACGTGAATGCAATGCTGGCTGCAGTGTGGTAGATGGAATAAAGAAAGGAGTGCTGAGATGGTTTGGTCACGTGGAACATACGAACGAGGAAAGGATGGTTAAGAAAATATATGAGGCGAGTGTTGAAGGCAACAGAAATAGAGGGCGTCCGCGAAAGTCCTGGCACGATCAGATACAACGAGTGTTTGAGGGTGGCCCCGTTAAAAGTCGCAAGAACCGTAGAACTTGTATGAGAAGATGTATGAATGTAGCCGAGGCAAAAGTGGTGTGCCAGGATAGAAGAGTGTGGCGTTCAATGCTCTCTGCCTACCTCTGCGGGGAAACGGCGTGATGGTTGGTTAGTTAGTTAGTTAGTTTCACATTCAAATAATGAAAATAGCTTTGAATAATATTTGCTGTATTTTATCAACCTAACATAGTAATAAAAACTACTACTAGTTAGTAGTTTTTACTCCGCTACGTTGACTGATGGATGCTTGAAAAAACGCCTATGAAAACTTTAATGCAATGATTAATAATGAACGTTTTATTAAAATTGCTGATATAAAAATGCAAGGCATCGTCGTTAATTGCTAGTCAGCTCTATAAAGAACAAAAAAACAAAAAAGTATTCGGGATCCCGATCCATAGGTATCCCGCAGGATTGGAAATTCTAATCTCGAGGGATCCCGAAAGGGCAATCCAGATTCGGGATTGCATTCCCTAGCCCGGACCCGGGCCCGGCAGGGTAGCGGTCGTCGGTGTGGGACGAGCGTTAAATTCCACGTGTCAAAATAGAATTTCCTAAACTTTTTGTGGAGATATTCACGAGTTTCAGCGAATATCTGAATTGTTCATTTAGCAACTTTAATTTAATTTTTTTCTGCACTGAATACACGTTCAATCATGTAACGTAGACTTTAGACATTTTATTTTTGATGTCCTTTCACGTCCCAGTAAGTAGATAAAGACCTCATTTATTATCATTACCTTATCATTAGCAGTATCAAAAAAAAATAACAAGACTTCATTCCTTCCATCCCAGTAATCTGTATACACATGGGATGTTTATACACAATTTTGAGAATACTAATTGTACTGATTTAATATTTTTCTCGAACGATTAGCACAATTTTAATCGTACACAACAAACACGGGTTACAAGGCTGGCAAATACGGTTAATTTCGAGGTACCTAAAAGGAAAACGTCTTTTGGGCAAAGACAATTTAATTTCACTGCCCCGCTTGTTTTTAACAAGTTACCTAATGAAACTAAAGAAATAACTCAACACAAACCTTTCAAACATCGTATTACTAAGTTTATAAAAATATCAGGTAGAAGGTATGCTGAAGAAGTGATCCGCCCTTGACCTCTGAATTGGCAAAAACTGATTTATATAATTTAAAGTATATTTTAATATAACATTTATTTTTCTACTTAAATTCTTGTATTAATTTTGTACGTATATCTTCTTTTATTTTTCTTTTCTTTTAGATTTAGGTATTCCTATGAATTATTTTATTATTATTGATCTACTTTCATTCTTAAGCTTATACTTTCGTTAATTGTCATTTGTTAATGTTACAGATGAAAATAACGCCACAGAACAGGTTCTTACGTGGTGTATTTAATAGGCAGTTATTAGTAACTTGCATTAACAAATGTAAATAAACAATAAAATAAACAAATAAAATAAATAAATAAATTTATACTTTTTAAAATGAAAACACATTAAAGTTCTGCAGATATTTATTGTTTGTCGATGGAGTGGATTGATACATTCAAAAACGGAAAGTTTCCAAAGTACGTGTTGCCGTCCACAAAGAGTGGGAGGCGTGCCCCAAGGACTGTGACACATTGTCCCTATTTTATATTCCTAGTTATTATTATTATACCTGTCCGTATCGCGCTTCAATCCGCGCCGAGGACATCAGGCTGCATGTGCAGTCTGAATAATGGTGGCGCACATTATTCGGATCTGGCTAAAGGGCCAAAGTAGGCGTGGACGAATGGAGATTGAACATGCATCAAAATATTGCAACCGTCAAATTTTTCAAGCCCATAAAGCTAGTTTAGAACGGGAATGAATGCGGTGGCCGGCTCCACATGAACGGGATAAAGCGAGGACAAAGAAGAAAATTACATTTGAGAGTCCTACCGATAAAAGACAAAAAAAAGTAACCTATAAAAACCAAGTTTCTATTATACTCCCTTTCTTTGTAAAATATAACAACAATTAAAGACGAATTAAAACATATAACATAACACTAAACTTACAGTAGTTTAATATATTTCTAAAATGTCAGATGTTTTGATAAAACATTTCATGCTTTGAAAATTAAATTCTAAAAACATTTGTCAGTCAATTTAGATTTTCGACATTCGTAGTGAAGTACCTTTTATGTATACCGACGGAGTAATTCAAATTTAGAAAATATTCCGCCACGTTATCGGGCCGCCGTTGCTAATCAAACTTTTCTAATGATTCCGTTTTTAAAAAAACATTAAAAGTTCTAAAAATCCGAAATTATACCATAATTATTAATTTTTTTTAACGAAAATTTGAAAGATCTTCTTGATCGTCGACACGAGTCTGCTTGCAAAGTTTCAGCTCGATTGGATGACGGGAAAAGGGTCAAAAATTGATACAAATTTTTTTTGACGGCAAACCGGCAAGCAAGCAGACGCCACGAGTTAATATAAAGGGAGTGATTAGGGAAGTTAACGTTTTACGCTTAGTGGTGAAATGCGGGTGTTAAAAATTTATATTTGTTTTATTAATCGCTCAGAATTCGTTCGCTGGAGAAGAGTGTTCTTTGCGGGGATTCGAGTCAAGGCAAAGGCACGTTGGCGAATACGAGATGAAGGCAGAAAACGGGGCATGAACCTGACCTCAAATAAGGTTGTAAATCCTTCCTCGAGATGACCGGATGCGGGTAGATGTACAGGAATGCCCTTTCCTTCGATGATCCTCTCTAATTCTGCAGACACCGCTCAACTCGACGATTAATTCATAACAAATGCAGAGATGAAAGTAATTAACAAAGTCGCCGTAATATATTACAATAAAGGTGCGGGATGCAATACGGCGCGTGAGCGGTGGTCCAAAACCGAATTATAACAATTGAATTTATGCGGTCTCTTCAGCGGAAGTCAAATTAACACAGGTGCTATAGGAATTAATTAATTATGCGGAATAGTCCTTACACGGCAATAGATGTCGTTAGGCATAAGTAAGGTAAGGTATACAGTGGGAATTAAATCGGAAAAAAATATTAATAAGGGACAAGTATTGCTGGATCTTCATCTCATTGACGTCCAATCCAGCCACAATCATTGTATCCATATTCCTCCACCGAACATCGGCCTAATTGTTACTTAGTAATTCATTCTCGAGTAATTTATCTGAACAACAAACACCAAATTAGGACTACCGAAAAAAAAATATTTTTGGTTTTTTCCACTATTTTTACTACTACGTGTTTCCTTTTTCAGGTAAGTGTAGACTGAAGTGTGTGGGAGTGAGTGATTGATGTATGGGTTGCGGGTCTAGTGGAAGTGGAGGTAATATGTAAGTGGTGAGGTGAGGGAACATTGTGAGAAGGGGTGAAGTTTAGGGTTGTATCGATGCCATCATTTTGTGTGTTTAAGTTTTTATAAATTTTAAGTGTTTCTAAATTCAGTCCGTATTGTCCGCTTGTGAAGGATGTGTATATTTGTATTGTTGAATGCGTGGCTGTTTTCTATAATAATATGTTTTTGGAAGATGATGTGAATCACTACATGTTAAATTCTGAAAAGTTATTATTTGTGAATCACTTCACCAAAAGAAGAAACGGACGTTTCCGAATCATGTAGTAGTAATATTCTCAAATAAAAGTGTTTAAGTCAAAGTGAATGAAAAGTTCATATTGATTAAAATGATTGTTCACAAAGTTAACACCCAACCACATTCAATTATCTGTTGGAAAATCTCTGTTGCACATCGTCAAGATCGAAAAAAATCTATAAATTGCAGCAAAGGGATGAAGGAAACGTAACATAGATATCACAAATAAGCATGCAATGCCGAAGATATTTATGACACGATTTATAAGTACTAAATAAAAACTGGGGTGCGTACCGAGCACGTGCCAACTCGAGAGGCAGTAACGGAGACGATGCATCGTGTGCTCCAGTCGTTACCTCCCAGGACACACCTGTACCACTTCTGGTACAAGTGATACGGACGATTCAAGACTGTATTATACCGAATGAATTGTCAGTCTACCAAGCCAATCGTCCATCAAGTGAGGGCTACCACATAACTCTAGTTGTTGCTAAACCCTTTTACTTCGAATGTTTCACTGCCGATATATGACAGCACGGGGGTCATCAAACCTGGTAGAGACAGGCTTTAAATGTGTGTTCGCTTAAAATGTATATTTATATCCTTATGATGCGTAACTACTACAGATTGCTTCTAATAACCTTTAATATCTCTATAAATATAATAAATACCGGGTTAAGATTTTAGGTATTCCTCCATAATATATTTACACATTGAATTAAAAAATAATATTGATAATTATAAGAATTTATCGGGTACATCAGAAATATTTTGTGAAAATTGGAAAAAAATTCACCAATACAATCAAAAGTGTAACAGTGTGCGGAGTATAAACAGCGGTGTGAGTAAAGGTACAGATGCACATGCTTATTTAGTAGCATGCTAATGAGCATGCCACTAATAAGCATACCATAACAACTGTACACACTTGCTCAATATTAGCATGCTTATTAGTGGCATGCTCAAAGCTAACAATCAAACACACATTAGTGGCATGCTCTTGTCATAGAATAGAGACGCTCTTGTTCAAAATGGAAACTTTGCAAACTGAAATAGACAATTCAAGTGAACCAATAAATCAAAACAGTTCCCGAGTTTCCATCCGCTCGTTTTTGATTTTAGTTTTTATAATATTTATTGTAAGATTTGAATCATTCATGCCTTTAATTAAGTTTCATAAACATTATTTCTCGCTGTATTATTTTTGCACAACGGTGACCGAGTATTCCAGCCATTCGTGATTCCTATAATAAATCACGAAAAGTAATGTTTTATCATCTCCCCAACGCGCCATATTTGTTTCATCTGTCGCGGACTGAGAAGATCGCATTGATAATACTAGCCGCGCAGCCCGCGAATGACATAAGCATGCTTCTTCTCTATGGTGAATGACAGTGGCATGCTCATTACTAGCAATGTGCGTACACACATGCCACTAATAAGCAAGGCCGACAGAAGGTTGATACTGCGCATGCTCACGTGCCACTAAATAAGCATGTGTATCTGTAGCTTAAGACGCGACGATACGTGAGGAATGTGCGGGAAGCGCGACAATATTTTCGCGTCTCACTCTTGCGTATTTCGCTATAAGGAAGCGCGAGAAATAGAACACTGTTTTGCCGTTTCGCAGTTCCCAGTAGCCTGTAGTAGCTCTCGAGCATTCATCCAGAGTGGTTGTGCGGCCCGTTCCATGTTTTCAGTAAATAAACCTCAATTTTTATCATTTTTGACCTCAATTATAATTAATTTAAGGATGTTCTTATTTTTCCGATTTCAAATCGCTAATTTTTGATTGTGTATCGACTACACAGCACCGGAACGCGCGTTTTTATATTAGCACCGTAAGGGAAAGGTTAAAAGCTGCGACAACAAATGAAAGAATGATTTGAAATCGTATTTATTCCCGCCGGAAGTGCCCAAGCTTCGTGACACTTATTACGTTAAATATGATTATTCTGGCGTACATCTGCTGCGCACCTTGATTTTTCCACGTACAGGTAAAGCGTAGATTGCAGTCAGTTCGCAGGGACAGGGTTCAGAGGGATTTTAACTGGTCGCAAATCCTGCAGCTAGGAATCCGCCTTCAGCCGGTCGCAACAGAGGCTGATCGTTAAACGCGACACTTGTTCCTACATTTTTAGCAGGTTGCCGCCCGGTCGGTCAACCGGCGACCGAGAGCGGATGGCGCCCGACGATAGGGCGACCCAGTTCACCGGGGCGGGCCCGCCGCTGGCCGTGCCGCCCGGCAGGCGGACACGCGACACGACGTTGTGACATTTGAACTTGATTTAATGGCGGGGCAGCGCACAGACGAGAATACGGATAACGCGAGCCGTTAAAATACTAGAAACAACACAAGACGAATGACGAATACTAATCCAACTCGAGTGTTGAGACCAAATGTACGGATGCACTCTGAAATATGGAATCTTGCTGAGAGTCATCTATAATTTAAGGCTATTCACAACATGGCCCCTCAATACATAACCGACTTCTGCATTCCATTCTCCGCAAATAACAGACAACTAATACTTCGCTCAGCATCAACGTCTAATACAAATAGGTTAGCTGAAGTAAATCGCGTCCGCAAAACTAATTTCGGTGATCGTGCTTTCGGGTGGCTGGACCAAAGTTATGGAACAAACTGCCTAATAACCTAATAACATATATTCAAGAACACATTCATATTTGTGAAGTTGTAATTTTTCAGAACAAAGTTCTGTGAAATATTTAATAACCAAATTAATTAATCAATTAGAAAGACATACAGAAAAATCTAATTCACGAAAAAATATTAGGTTACTACTGGGATTCGAACCCAGGTCACCTCCTTTCCGGGGCCGGTGCTCTGACCACTAAGCTATAGCAACCCTCTATGTTTCCGTGAATATATCGACCTTATATGTAGTTCTTATTTTTATTAATTGATTAATTTTTATTTTTGTCCATAGAGCAATCCACTTTTTTGATACGGTAGTTGAAATTACTTTGCAATGCCACCGCTAGATGGACGCCATGATTAATTGAATAATTCATTTTTATTTGGACATACATTTATACAACAGATATAGCTTACCACAGTTCAAAAACAACTTAAGACGCATTTATTTAGACAATCCTATAAAAACATATAGAATCTGACCACAACACTAGCTGTTGTGTTTTGCACTCCGCGAAAACACCTAATTCTTTCAGGCACTCCCAACAATTATAGTATTAAACTATAATTCCATTTCTTGCATGCCACCTAGTGAATAAGTAATAGTAAATAAGTTTTTTCTTAGCAGTAAGTTGTTTTGTAAGATAATTTTTCTGCGTAAAGCGCCCTTGAGGTGGTGAGTATTCGCGAAAACGGCGCTATATAAATTATCCAAATATTATTATTATAATCCAAGATGACGAAATGTCTTATCTTAGAGCAAGGGTCGGAATGTGCGGCTCTTCAGTCATACTCAGAACTTAAGCGTCAAAATTAGAAGTCGAGTTCCGCATTTGACAACGGGACTGGAAAAAATCCAATTTGATTGAACACAAGTGGACAGCTATAGAACAGCTGCCTACAATAGAAACAATAATACCTATTTGATGCAAGGAATAGTTTGCCTGAAACATATGACGATTTAAAAAAAAACTAGCTTTTATTATTCTCACAATCTTTGGCTCTACGTGTGCTCTATGCGAACAAACATTCTCAAATATGAACCCAATAAAAAATATACTTAGAAGCAGAATAACGGATGAAAATTTAGAATCATGTATTCAATTAAAAAACTAACCCATAAAAACCAAGTTTTTATTATACTCCCTTTATCATTGAATCAGGTTTCGTGTCTATGCACGCGTCGGGCTAATTCTCATTTGTATTGATTCTAATTTGAAAAAACCATTAAAATTTCGAGAAATCCAAAATTATAATATACCCATTAAAAAAATTAAAACGAAAATTTGTTTGATCATTTTTCTCGCCACGAGTCTGCTTGCAAAGTTTCAGCTCGATTGGATCACGGGAAAAGGGTTAAAAATCGATCCAAAGTTTTTTCGTCAGACAAGCAAGCAAGACGCTACGAGTTAAAAGAAAGGGAGTAAAAATAAGAAGCTATTTGCCAGATTTAGTAAAGTCACCATCAAAAGCGATGCATGGAAGCCGTTCTTATTACATTTTTAAGTAAAACATATCGAACCTTTTTTCCTCTAAAAATCCATATACATATAAATACGTATATTACATATATGCGACTCTTTAGTACCTTTATAAACCTGTATCCATGACAATTTGACACATCTCACTAGATATACTGCCGACCCTTATCTTAGGGGAATATCAGGAGTAACATTAATGAATCGAGTGAAAAGAACCGAGATAAGGGCGACCTGAACGTGAAACCACTTCTTCGATAATACTGTTACAAGACTGTAGAAACAGAAAGAATTACACGTAACCGAGTGTTTTCCAACACTCTGGAAGTTTTAGAGTCATTCGAAATTAATAGAAAGGTTTTAAGAAGTCTGTCGATCTTAACCGTTACATGGGACAGTTTATTGCGACAGTTCGACGATTCCATATAGAAGCAATAATCGCGAAAGCGGCGACTAGTGCAAATTAAAAAAAAATAGATTATGATAGTAATAAGTGCGATCACAAACGTGCAAATATTCTGAAAAACTTGATACAGTGTCACACAGAGATCTCTCGAGTAATTTCGTGATAGACATTACTATCAAGTTTATGTACAGTGACTTTGGTTTAATAAATAATGGATTAAATAAAACATTCATTAATTTTGAGTGTTTCATTCGTCTCCCACCCCCGCCATCTCGAGCAGGGGGCGTGCAGTGAGTACAAGAAGCGTGACTTGTATTTAAACACATATTTTGAAAAATAAAATCAAAATTAAATATTTATTTGGCAGAATATTATGAAATATTAAAATATAAATAATATGTAATTTTTCACACGAAGCAAACACACTGTTGTGAGACATAATATCTTTAAATAAAATAACTCTTTGTTTAGTTAATATACAACTCCGATGAAGGCTCATCTGTGAGCCGAAACTAGTTGGTTAAACTCAATAAAGTGGTGTTAAACAAAGAGTTATTTTATTTAAAGATAATATGTCTTATTTCGGTTTCTTCTCAAAATATATGCTTAGAAACAGTCATGCTTCTAGTTCTCACTGCACGCCCCTGATCCCGTGACACATAGTAAACGCGATGTATAGAAAATTTTCAATTAAAATGACATGGACACGTCTTGAAAATGCCAGAGAAAAGACTTAAAGGATGTATATTCTCGATAGCTCCGAGGAAAGGCCGCCCCAGATCGTATAAAAACAGAAAACCTTGATTAGTCAACAAACTTAAGTCAAAGTACTGAAAAAGACAAGATTGGGCGCTCGGCGCTCCTACGATAAGGAGAAAAAAAGCATAATAAAACAAATAGAAACTGCGATTCATATTAGACGGATTTAAAATCGGTTGAACCTTTTACCCCAATTAAAAAAAGACCGAACATAATGTATTCGGTAGACACAATTTTAAGAAAAGACAATCGGACAAACGGACAACTTTGAAACGTGTACAAAAGAAGAGAGACCGAGAAAGCACACAACTACGAGCGGCTCAAACATCCATTCGCGATATAAAACAATGGCTCAGTGCACCCGGCGGCCCGAGTACATCCTGACCTACAAAGGACCCGGGTTGGCGGCCGGCACTGTACCTCGCTCACGATTTGTGTGTTAAGTCCAATTAAATTATGCCATACATCGTTATTTCCGCGTGATCCGCAGACGAAACCCATGGGAGAAGGATGGTCGTTAACCTTCCCCGCCGGCGATCGTTACTCAAACATACCCCACATACACGTTACGAAGCGCAATACTGAAAATTCACAAATCATAATAATTACCGACAACGTGGCTCGCTAAGACCTGCAAACGCTGATTGGCTATACACATTTCTTGCACTTGACAATTATAAAGCGGAAATGGCGGAATCTCGAGGAACTTGAAATCGAGCAACGTCTGTCTTCCGTTGGGTAATTATTAAATACACGCCACACACTGCGAGGCTAACTGGCGGGTCAAGGTTCAAGAGTCAGGAAACTTCACACGACGAACACTGATAAAAAATGCGACATATTGGGATAAGTTGCGCCAGATACAATTTCCTAGGGAGGAATTGAAAACTCTGGATTAAACGCTAATATGGCACAGCGGTCAATGTTCATTAATTTAAAAGGTGCCTAAAACATTTTTTGCGGAAAAAAATTGAACCAACCGATTTTGTACCTTTGACAAAAGTCACTAGAGGCGAATAATGTCCTGTTTTCTGGGAAGTCATGCCGGGTGTAAAATTGATTCAGAAATATTCATTTAACCTTTCAAATGCCGTAAGCGCGTTAGCACGATTAAATTTGATTATACCCACTTTTGGAATTTGCAGGGACGGGATCGAAGACGATTTCCAAATATAAATATTGTAACGAGGCTAAAAAGAACTACGCACTTCGGTCAAATGACGGTTGTTTGAAGTTGGCACAACACTATCGAAGGATTTAGAATTGCCTGCAGCTTTCGAGAGACGTCTGCAACTTTCCAGGAACACCTGGAAGCCACAAGAACTTTCAAGTAAACATTAGAAAAGTCTAGTAAATACTAGAGAATTCTCGAGGGTTCGGAAATCCAACGTGATCGGGTATAAATAAACGGATCCAGGCCGCGGAGGGCCGTTGTTGTTCTTAGCGCGCTTGACAGCGGCACAGATGCGAAGCGATTATAAAGTGCCTATTTAAGAGTAATAAAATTATTAAATAGTTCTATTCAGATAATAGCGTTAAGTTAAATAGTGTTAAATGACTTGGTACGTTGGTTTAATTAATAAAAAAGTAATTAATAAATCCGTTATTAAATTCCAGCGTTTTCATTCATTTCTTCCGTGACAATGTAAACTTTTAAGTCTAATAACCCTTAGCCCCAACCCCTACCCTATATGGTGAGGTACAATAAAATATTGGCAGTTGAGAGTTTAAATCAATATCTAACGGCAACACGGGGCACACAACCTGGAGTGTGTGCAACGAATATACAACGAAACATCAATTTGAAATCCAACCACACTGGAAGGGCTGCAAATATTGCAATTGAACAAATTAAAAAACTAAAGAAGCCCCCATCCCGCGAGCATTACGTCTGCGTGGTTCCCACGACAAAGCGGGCGACAGCGACCACGTCGGAGGCCGAGAGCTTTTTAGGAGCTACACCGAACAGGCAATGGAGATAACTGTTTTTCCCGATACATTATCTACCAACTTGCATTATGCAGATGGTGATTCAATACACAATATTGTGTAGCGGGCGAGTAGGTCCGGGGCGGAGGCATACGCCGCGAGATGCAGCCAGGTACAAATGGATCTGCGAACTGTGCATCGGGTATTTCATGGCGGGATACGAGTACGTAACATAAATAATAGCGTATCGTGTTTCGACCATCGCGCCGCAACAAATAATATTACAGAAATACCCACCCGATATCGCGGCTAAACATATATCGCGAGTGAAAAATTCCAAGCACCGCATAAATATGAAATAGTCTAATCCAGAAATGCAATCCTACATAAACACAAACGTTTAATGTGCGCCGCGTATCTACGCGTAATCAATTATTTAGTAATTAATACACCCACAGGACTACACACTGCCTTCCAGCTTCCAGCCCACGGAGTAATCTCCGCTCCGGGTATTAACAACTCGCGGGAACAAAATACCCAGCGAGACAATGGAAAAATGAATAAACCGAAAAGTGTACAACAAACAACGCGAAAAACATTTCGCCTCCAAATAACCATAAATATCGCATCGAAAATATTGTGCAAAAAAAACTGGTAAACTAAAAATTGTCTGTGCGGTTAAAGGTAAGTCCTTTTCCGTATAAGGACTACAGATCGTCAACATACAATGCCACCAAAACTGGATTCCATTACGATTTTGTAAACCGTGCACTAGAAGCTCTCTTAGGCTCTGGGAACATGGCTTCGGTGAACAGTAAAGTAACTCGAGAGCGCGAACCCAGCTGATTTCGCCATGGTCAAAAGTGAACATCGTGGCTTCTCGCTCTGAGAAATAGACATAGGAAACCTTGTCCATTTAATCAAGTCACGAGTATTAGAAATTTATACCTATATCCCAAGTATGTTCATGCAGAGTTTGAACGTACACCAGCAAGTTTGTAAGTAGACCCCTTTCCATTTAAGAAAGACAATCAAAATAGTGCGTGTAAGCCGTGCGTACGAGGCACATTGTTTCGTTGTGTTGGTGTTTACAGATATAAACCCCAATGCAACGAAAGAATGTGCCTCGTATGCGCGACTTACGCATACTAATTCGACTGTCTTTCTTAAAAAGAAAAAGGTATAATCTACACACCTACTTTGTATGTGAAAGACATAAGGAAAGGAAAAGAGGGAAATAAAAATTAATTGCAAGATAAGATTAGAAACCAGATAAAAAATAATGCATATTAAAGGACCAGAGTCGAACAGGATTGCAACGCAAGGATGTGAGGTTGCTGATAACCTTGTCGGAAGAATGCGTCAGCTTCCAATTAGGCCTCTGGGCTCTCTACGGGAGCTCAGATCTCAGGTTGGTCAAAAAGGGGTCCAAAAAGTTCCACACAAAAACAGTGAACAAAAAGGTTGCAATAGCAGAAACACTTAATATTGACGAGTTTTTAGGCAGACTCGGCCCATTATCTATCTATCTATCTATCTACATTATTTAATAATTGTAATAAGTGTTCACCAAAATATTACTTCAAAAACAGGACAACGGGTGCATATATTTTGCTCGAAATACAATTTAATGCAATCAATATATATATTTAAAAAGAAACCCGTGTTTCCCTATCCGCCAACTTTTCTCCACCGCCATAACCACCCACCAGTGGTTATGGTGGTGGATTTCCCTTGGTGTCACATCTAAAATATGCGAGTTTGGTGGGGGTGGTTGTGCGTGGGTAGGAGTGGGTGACGAAAATGTGCTTTCTATCACATTGTTTTATTATGGAAAGGCCGCAAACGCTTCAGATTGTTTCAAAATAGGCGCGCCGACTGTGTCGGTGAGTCTAGAAGGTTCCGGAAAAACCTGCTCTAGAAAGTTCTGGAAGGAGAAGGATCTAGAAAATTCCCGAAAGTTCTATGAGGTTCTAAACTGAGTGGCGGAATGTGCCGGTGCGTCTAGAGGTTCCTGTATATTCGACAAATTTCTTGAAAGTTCTGGAAGGAGAACGTCCTAGAAGGTTCGCGAAACTTCTATGACGACACAAACAGTGTACTAAAAATCTACGCGTGCCTTGACCTTGACCTTGTCTAATGGCAAACAGAGTACCGGGTCACTAGTGGACCCCTTGCTCTTCCATCATGATGTATCAGTGAAGGGTTTTCTTTACTTCACGGTGGCGCAGGGGGCGCGGGGGGGAGGAGCCCCCAGGAGGACCATCTTGGGTCTCCTGATTCTTTCGGGGAAGTTTTCGTCGTAGTGCGACAGAGTGTTGATAGTAGGGTTATGGTGGGTAGGGATGCCATCTACGCGTGCAAAGCCGCGCGGGCACAGCTAGTACTAAATAAAACAGCTAAACGTCCTCGGATTGCTGGATCGCGGTTAAGATGGTGCGGCTGCGAGAGTGCAACTGGGACAAAAAGCCGGGATGGTCGCATTACGTATTGAGGGGCGGCCCCTCTGGCGGTGGACGGGCAAAAAGCACCCCATGAATAAATGAAGAGGTCCCGAAACAAAATCACCGCGCCGAATGACGTGAAAAATTCATGGAAAAGAATTTCGTGCATCCGTCCCGCCTTGAAATTCTTGAATAATTCGATCCTCGCTAATGGGCGGAAAAGTGAAATCGAAATGGTGAAAATAAAAGGCAAGATTGGAAAATTAAACGTTTGACGCGCGATGTATCGCGTACGTGCGAATGTATTAAAAAAAAGTAACCCATAAAAGCCAAGTTTTTATTGTACTCCCTTTCTCATTTACTAGTTGAAACATTTTGGTTGTTTGGGCACGTTGAGCGAATGAATGAGGAAAGAATGGTAAGAAAGATATATGATGCAAGTGTTGACGGTGCCAGAAAGAGAGGGTGACCACTGAAGACGTGGCATGTCCAGATTAACCAGATACTGGAAGATGGTCCTGTTAGAAGCCTGAACAACCGTCGAGCTTGCATGCGAAGATGTATGAATGTAGACGAAGCGAAAGTTGTATGTCAGAACAGAAGAGTATGGCGCTCTATTCTCTCTGTCTACCCCCACAGGGAAACGGCGTGATGGTAAGTAAGTAAGTAACATTTTTTTTCGCTTAACCTTTCGGGCGAAGCTACGAAAGGGAGTAATAAAAAAATTCCAAAAATCCAAAATTATACTTTAATCAGGTTTCGCGTCTACCAGACGCGTTGAAATATTTTCATACAACTTAATAAGTTGTATGAAAAAACCATTCAAAATTTGAAAAATCTAAAAATTTGTTAATTTTTTTTAACGAAAATTTGATAGATCTCCTTGATCGTCGCCACGAGTCTGCTTGCAGAGTTTCAGCTCGATTGGATCACGGGAAAGGGGTTTAAAATGGATCCAAAGTTTTTTCGTCGGACAAGAAGGCAAGCAGACGCCACGAGTTAATATAAGGGGGTAAAAATGAGGATATAACATATAAAACCTTCCTTATTTATTGTTTTGTACTTTGTTTACGTTCTTGAAAGGAAAGTCTTGTGGCGAATTTTTGAGCCGGTTTTAATGTGATCCAAAGTTTATATTTTTAAAGACTTCGGTGCATGGACCATGTCCAAAGGAAGGCCGATGGATATTGTTTTTTATACGGGTGTGTATTTATTTATATATAACTCGTTTAGAAACTCTGCGATATGGAAAATCTCCTTGAAACAACATTAGAAGAAAAGAAAACTCAGAAACTGGGCGATCGAAAATAAAATCGTTTTATCGATATTTTAGAAAAACAGCACAGATTCAACAAAAAAAGCTTTTAAACTCAAAACAAAAGCAAAACGATGCTAACCTTAGAGTATATACAAACAAATGCTAACCGATATCAACACATGCTTTATATTGTTTAAAAAGTTCCATTTGTTTATAGGTATTTCAAATAATTTTAAAATAATAAAATGTAGGTGGGTAGGTACCTACTTGTAATGCGCTGATTTTCCTTACATATTATTATTATTTTTTTTAAATATATTTTTTTATAATACGTAAATATTTTCGTTGTGTAAAATATTGTATTTTCTAAAAAATAATTTTTAATTTTATTTCTTCTAGAACATTCGAAGCATTCTTGTTGCTCAGAAAAATAGAAGATTTTCCGTCCTAAACCATTTCACAACGTCTTCGTTCTATATTACTTATTTTAAAAATTCGATTATTACGAAATTATTTTTCACGTGCTGTTAAATATTTAAAAAAACTTTTTTGTATGATTTTTTAAACGAACATACCTCATTTAATTTTTTTACACATTGCGTCTTACTAAATAGGTAATTTTATTATCGATATACACTCGTACATAGGTATAACGTGAAAATTCGGCTAACCACCCTCGACACTGATGAATTATGTAGACACAACTCAAATTTCACAACTCGCATCGACGCTGGGAAACCTGTGCACACATAAAAGCTCTAATATTTCAAGGCATAATAACGAGAACCGCCGCCTTATTCCTAGAGGCAGAATTCCCGGAGGACCCGATGAGTAATTAAAGGAAACCCGACTGGAATGGGGAGCCGGTAATAAGAGGAAACCGATTAGATGACATCCCGCTCGATCCCGCAGGGGAAAGACAAGAATAGAAATATGAAATTAATCAACAAGTCAGTTTAAAAACATTAATACGTGAAGCGTAAATCTTAAAACATTAACAAAAAAGAATATTCGACTCGAATCAACATAAGAAATCTTTGTAACTAAAATATAAATTTGAATACACAATAAATACCATCATTTTTGTATTTCACAAGTGTATATTCTTAATGGTTTGTGTTATCTTAACCGTCGCGTCTTGACCGCTAATAATAGGTGTACCCATGAGTAATCAATTATTTTTAGTGTGGAATGTTTGCTTCGGTCTAGCTCAAAATCCCAAACTGAGTATCCAGGAAATAGCAAACACTCTAATGATTGTGATTATTTTTATATGGGAAAAACGTGTAGAAATTTTGAAATTAGAATTAAAGAACACTTAAGGTGTTTAAATAGTAATAATTATTCTGAATTTGCTAACCATCTTTTGGCTACGGGTCATTCTTTTGATATTAATAAGGGTTTACAAATTTTACATACAAATTATACAGAATCACAATTTGATAAATTAGAAATTTTGGAAATAAGAAAGAGTGTAAATAGTAAATTGAATATTATAAATAATCAGGTCCTTTTTGCAAATAGTTATCTTTTAAATTTATTTTCATATTAATTAGGTACTTTATATTATTACTTTCCATATATAACTTTTTAATATTTTGATCTATACTTCGATTTTTAAATATTATTTTTGTTTTCCTGATGAAGAAGCCATTGGCTTTGAAACATGTTGATTTTTTTCAATAAATAAGTGGTTTAAAAAAAGTTAATTTATATTAATTATAAACACTCTTCAGGCTACTTGGTCAACAGTTCAAAGACATCTTCACGAAATCGGTTTGCAAACATGAATAAAGACAATTTGTACATCTCTTTTGTGCAGAGAAAGAAGTGATCCATTTTTACGAAGGATTGTTACTAGTGGCGAGAAATGGGTCTTGTACAACAACAACGAGCGCACTAAACAATGGCTTTCTCCAAATCAACCAGCCGTACCTACTCCTAAACCATCCCTCACCTTAAAGAAGGTGTTATGTGCGTTTGGTGGGACTGTGGTGGCATAATTCATTTTGAACTATTGAAACCGGGAGCAACAGTTACGGCTGAATTGTATTGCCAGCAATTGGATAGATTGCACAACCAATTGTTGGTAAAACGACCAGGTCTGGTCAACAGAAAAGGGGTAATACTGCAACATGATAATGCCCGGCCGTATGCAGCAAGATAAATCCAAGAAAAAATAAGTTTAAACAGGAGTGCAAAAAATTTATTGTAAAATTTTTAAATGACTAGATGGAATGCAATATGTTTAAGTGAAATAATGTATTAGCCCATACAACATTACTTGTGGAACTAAATAATAAGGTAAATAAATAAATATATAAATATATAAAACATCCACAAAATATATAGATAGCTTATTATTGGTGGAAATGGTGAACTTTACATTGTGTAAAGTGATCGATCACTTAAACCAGGGGTTGGATATGTCATAAGCCCTATAAACCCCTAATAGACATCAATTACTATTTTACCATATATATAAAATAGCTTCGTCTCTATGAGACATATACAATATATCTTGATTATTGATGTTCCCTCTGTGGATAATGTCCACAATTGTGTGAAAATTTTTGAACATACCTAGCTTGTTGGTCTTGTAGTTAGGACTCTCGCCTCGTGATCCAAAGGTCGCAGGTTCGAATCTCACTCCAGACAAACAAGTTAGTCCTATTTTCATAGCACAAGCGTTTAGCTAATTTTAAAATAGTAAGAATATTGATGTGATACGAATTCTGTGTTAACATCTCTATTTTTTTTTTTAAATAAAAAAAATATTCTGAAAATTTACGCATTCATAGTTAAGACCGTCTATTTATCATTAGGAAATAATAATGAATCTGAGCTTGGCCATGCCTACATAGTAATAGAATGCAACAGAACTGTCAAAAAAATCAAACAGAATGTACTTGAAATGTTATCTCGAAACGGATCAAAGTGATGACATTTCTCATAATCGGACAGACTTCATCCGGTCACCACTCCCGAGCAAATCACCGTCTCAACGTCCGGACCCTCAAAGACCAGACAAAAACCAGCCAGACTTTTACGGTGAAAGCGAAAGGTGGACTCTCCCGCGCTTCTGGGAAGAGTCCGCCGGGAGGGCGAACGTCAGATTGCAGAATGCGGACTAATTGCGCTAAATGCTTAATGCGTCCAGCTTCCCGCGAAGATTTGGCAGGCGTGTGCGAGTGCACCAATAGCGACTGTCGAGAGAGAAGGAGAGAGATGAAACGCGGTACAATTGGTTCAATTGGATTCCGCACTTACCGAGAACACGGACCATTACGATCGCATAGCAAAAGTTTGTGTTAAAACAATTAGACTAACGTTGTTCTCAGACGACAAGAACCGTTGAATAGGAAGTCACAACAAAAGAAAAAGTAGGTACTAATACAATAATAATAAATTGTTCTTGGTAAACAATCATTAATTTGGCTCGTTACTTGCTAATGGTGAGATCCATTTCACTATTGTTTCTTTCCAACTATACCTGTGTCCATAAAGTTATCTTCGAGATACTAGACATTTTTGTGTTCCCATTTTGATTGATTCTGTCATAAGAGTCTAACATGAATCTAGAATCACCTGAGCTATTTATATAATTACAAGAAATATGGAGAAACTACAAGAAATATGGAAAAACGTTATCGAGGCAACGCGAAGGCAACAACAATGTATAAAAGGTGAGCGGGCACGCGCTTGGAAAATTGCTGTTTGATAGTTCATAGATAAAAGCGAACCATTCGACGTGTGCCCAGCGAGCCGAATACATTAATAATAATAATAAAGTATCCGATAAAATTATATTTGTGTTTTTTTACATCACCTGATGTAAAATCGTGCTAACATCAATTATATGCACAATTTACTAGCCAAACAATGCCACATTTTACTACTTTTTTAAAATGATGAGGCAATTTTTTTTAAACAAATTTACTTTAACAATATTTTATTAAAATATAAATTCGAATCCAACAACCTAAAGCTCCGCAAGCAATTAATAAAAACTTATGTGTGGCGCATTTTGCTGTATGGAGACACGGCGCCTTGGTGATAAAGATAATGACAATTATAAGCCTTCGAGATGTGGATCTACAGACGTGCTCAACAGATTTCCTGGAGAGATCACATTACGAATGAGGAGGTTTTCAGCAGGAATGATAAAACCAGACACATGTTGATCGAAAAGGCGTGCAAAATGGATGGGATATTTACTACGGCATGAAAATCATCTACAAAATATTTTGGAGGGAATGGTTGAGGAAATGATTGCCGGAGGGCGCCCCTCGCCGTGAATATCATGAGCAAGTGTGCCAAGATATAAATTGTGCCTCCTACACAGAGCTGAAGAGCTCGCCGGAGACCAAGCTGAATGGAGAAGAAGATGTGAGGCTTCGCTGCCAACCAATTCCATGGATTAAAGCCTAAGAAAAGAAGCATTAAGAAAATTACGAGGTATATCTTTAAATTCAATTTTTTCGTGTCTGTCACCATCCATCCTGGCTACGTGATCCCTAAAGAATCTCCTTGTGTATCTACTCCATCGTGCTTTGTCCTCTATTTTACAAGTTTTCCTTACGTCTACATTTCGGACACGATCACGTAGAGTTTTTCCAGTAGTGGATCTCAGCACTTTCATTTCAGATGTTCTGAGGAGTCCTTTGGTACGGATAGTATATGCCCACGTCTCTAAAGCATATGTAATGATATATCTCACGCATGTCTTGTATATCTTGACCTTGCTTTCAATACGCATATTTTTGTTCTCCCAGACCAATTTCTTGAGACACATACCACAAATAATTAATTGGTGGTGGAATATAGTTATTTTCTTCTTTCTTTCTTCATTCAATACCCTGACCTGAACCCCATCCAGATACTGTACCTAGATGGGTGATGCCTTCACCTTGATTATTATTTAATAAATGTATTTTTGTTTAATCTTTCCTCTCTGACTTCTTCGCTTAATATTTTTCTCAATTACATTGAGATACGCATTTTACTAAGAACGTGCCCTTTCCTGGCTATATTAGCTTCTTCGATTCTTGTTGATGTCCATTACAGGACCTGCTTTCTTGCACTCTCCTCAGAACCTCTTTTAATTCTCTCAATCCAGCTTATTTATTCCATACTTAAATATTCTTCTTTAACAGTTCAGTTCTCTTATTTTTTTTGTTAATTAATGGATATAGCTGCTGAAGTAGCCTGGCATGGCATTAGCCAAATCAAAAAACGTGAGAATATACAAAATACCTTTTAAACAACACATGATTCGAGACCGCGAAACAATATAATAATTTTTCATGTATACAAAGGACGACCTTACAAGATTTCCGGCCATCATTTATCAGATTGTCGAACACGAAAATATGGAGGAGTCCAGACCAGACCATAGTGTGTGAACATGCATGCTCATTTTAACAATAATGAATCGATCATTCCAAGGTTGGTGGTTCACGCGGCAATAAACATAACATTTAATGGGTCTATAATCTAAACACAAAAAGTAATTATTGTCTTAGGTTAAATCAGAGGTTATGTTTAGTAAATAAAACTTAAAATATAACATGAACAATCCCGTCAAAGATTTATTTCTTTACTAAAACATAACTATTAATTCGTCCACAATCTCATCCCACACGATCAGTAGTTTGACCGTTTGATTTCAGAGATTAGAAAAACAATAATTGTCGAAGCGGAAGTTTGGGTTAAGGGAAGTAAATTTATTTACTGATGTTTCTCATGATCTCAATAACTTACCGAGTTCTTATTCCATACGTTAAATTAAAGAAGGAAGGGACTCCGTCCCGATAAGATACTTTCCACGACACGTAGAAAAGAGTTCTAGCTTATTTTGGGCATATTGCCAAAAGATATTGGAGGCAAAAGTCAGCTTGGTGATCTAGAAATAGACCATTCCATTTTCGTTTTTAGATGGACGTTCATTTGAATTCGTGCATAAGATGGGACGGACCAAAACCGATAAATGATAGCGGAGAGTGGAGCCAAGCGGATATCGGATATCGTAGAGAGCTCAGACATGAGAACAGGAACTGGCAGATGGGACAAAAAAGTCACCTTTCTGTCAACTTATCATTTCACTAATTTCAATAATGATTCAGGTACTAATTTTCACATTTTTATCATATCAAGCACAATTGAATCAGCTGACATCTGAAACAGATCGCCACCTGACATTACACAAATCTCGAATAAGGAGCTCCATTTCTACGGATCAAAAATAGAGTTGAATTTCCCTGCCCTATATTTTTTCCAGTCCTCTTTAGAACCTTCGTTTCCCTTTGTCAACCATCACCCATTTTAATATTTCCTTTTTCCTAGCGTATCCAAACCTTTACAAAATTTTAAAAACCCAGTAATTACTGTATTTCAAAAAATACTCGCGATCAAATAAAAAATGAGAGGTATTACTGCAAATGATATTGGTGGACGATCCTTGGATGAAATGACGGTTTCTGACATTGCACATCCAACTGAGTTAAGCCATGTATTCACTAGGGGACAAATTGTCCCTTAACAGCACGCGCGGCATAGAGTCTACGTGACGTTGCTACGTCGCGCACTGTTGCGTGACGTCGCGCACAACGTAGCGCGGCATTTCTACGTGCCGCGGCAACGTTGCCATGCGCACGGTTCCCGAGCGAGTTCACAGCGACATCGCGCCGCGCGTCAGTACCACGAGGTATGTTTACAAGTGAATACGCATGCGCTGTAACTGTATACCACTCAACATGATATTAGTGTGAGGAAACGAGATTGTTATCCAACTGATCGAGCTGTAATTGCAAGTCTGATGTGAGGGCCAACAGCGTTCCATAATATTGTGTCTTGCTTGGTGGAAGGCCCGATTATTTGTAATTAATTTTCGAAATCAAATGTTGTCATTCGAGTGAAATTGACAAAAGATCCGTCAGACATTCGAAGATCGCATAGAATATCCACCCTTCTTTCTCTTTGCAGTAAATAATTTCGCACCCACCACCTTATTCTCCTCTTACGTTTCAATAAACTCGTTAGAATAAATAGATGCGCAGCACTAATCATCATAACCTCATCGGGCGACATTTCCGCGACAAGTGATATGTGAGTCCCGGTGTGTACCGCGTACAAATGACCGCGTCATTGTCCCCGAAACACGAGCGTAGATGTTGATGCGACATGCTGGACGGAATGTTGCGCTATTTGTCCCCTAGCGAATACATAGCTTTAATCTTCTCCGCAATCTGTTCAGTCAATCGGTAACAAATCCGCCAGGTTTGACGTCACTCAACTGTCCGACTTTGATTGAGGGGGATTGTTGAGGATTTTTGAAGACGTGGAGAAATAAACATTCAAGTATTTTCATAAAAATTGTACCATCATTGCAAGAGGATTACGGCCGGCGTATTCTGGATTTTCGTATGAAATATGAGGATCCACCTGTCGGATATATGGATCATTTTGAAATCGAGTAACTTTTCATACAAATCCCTTCCTACTCACGGAATTCACATTTTTTTTTTATTAAAATACGCAACATATAAATGTTTATTATTTTTAATTAGAATAAACAACATTTTCCTCTGATTTGATTTAATATTTGATTTGAGAGTTTGACGATTAATTTACTTTTTATTGTCACTTGTCGGACATCAGAAACTTTGTCTCACAGGGATGAAGCAGGTGGTAGAGTGCTTTTGAATTATTGAAAATTTTTCTAATTTATTAAGTGCGAAATATTTTGTTCTTATTCCTTAACTTATTACTTTTTCAATGGGCAACACAAATTTTTTTCTTCATATTTGGGATATAAGACAATTATAACAATTTGAATGCAGTCATCGAGAATTACTAATTTGTAATGTACTGAATTCGAGATTTCATAGGAAACAAGGCCTACAATATTAGGAAACATGATTTTGGAAGTGATAGGATACATAAAATCTAGAACTCAGTACATTTTAAGTAAGTAATCCTAGGTGATTTCATTCAAAACCTTTTTTTTTTTTGGACAATGCTGTCTTTGGTTTTATACCCCACATATACATGTTCTTTAAAAACTTTTCAGTAAAATTTTTATTGAAAATATTTAATATTTAAGTTTCGAGCATATAAACTCGCGCGGTTACATCTTTCTTCCCACATGTGAACACACACACGGACACATAAAAACATACAAATACACACACTCACTATTTGACATATTGTTTTTTCTTATTTTTTTATCGATCCTGATATAATATTCTTGTATATATGTGTTTTCATGTAATTGGCCCAAGGTTCTGTACATCAATATTTTTTTTTCAAGATTTATTAATTATATGGCTGTAAGAAAACCATTAAATGAAAATCTGATTTTTTGATGGTCCAATGGATATTTAAAATCGCCACAGCTCATGACGAAAATGATGTGGAGTATTGTAACAAAATGTCTAGCGTTCAGGATGCCTTCGGGCCGATATCGAGAGTAAAGAGTGTTCTCACCTGCATCTTGAGCCGCCTCTTCTCCAGGTCCCTCCTCCTGGTCTCCAGCTCGCCGCGCCGCTCCAGCAGCCTCCTGGTGGCCTCGTCCCCGGCGCCGTCGGCCGCCTCGTCCACGCAGGCCGCCCAGTCCACCACGGGGGACGCGGCGCCGCCCCTCGCGCCCTCGCCCTCCCCCTCCTCCTCCCCCTCCCCCTCGCTCAGGCTCGCCTCCACCACGTCCGAATCGCCGCTGGACTGCGCGCAACAGAAAGTGACAATCAATCGCAAATTCGTCATTGTAATGGAATCCGAAGGCCGCTCGGGAGACCTCCGACAAGGAATCAATAGACAATGTTGGAAAGCGTAAGCGAATGTTACTCATAAACGCGGTGGTCGCCAAAGGTGCGCCAATTGCTTTGGAAGTGTCTGCGAAATAAGTGGATTCTATTTCGGCCTACCTTCAATTTTGATTTTCTTTACTTTAAAATAAAAAATACTATCAAAAATGATCTTTGTAGGAAGCAAACACTTGGTGGTGAGACATTATAATTAAATAAATAAAACTAACTTTGTTAAACAGGGTCCATAGGTCCATAGGTCCATAGGTCCATAGGTCCATCATCAGGGCTGATGGACCTATGGACCCTGCAATGGGATCCGAAACGTCGGCCCGAAAGGTCGTAACAACACGGCATAATACCCCAGTAAACACAAACTTGAAGATCCTGAGTGGCCGTGAAAACCTAAGAACATTCTTAGTTTTATTTATTTAACTAATAAATGATATAGAACAAATTATTCATTTATGTGGCCGTTACTTTGAGGTGTAACATGATTATCTTAATTTACACTAAATTAATTTATTAAGTCATTAATTACGCATGACGATGAGAGGAACTTTCTCTCGAAACTATATATGCATTACAAGTTTTAATTTAGTATAAATTGAAAGATATAAATATAATTTTCATATATGCGGTTTATATATCGTAGTACTAAATTATACTTTTTTGAACAACTTTTATTTATTATTTTACAAAGAGTTGTATGTGAATTTGTTTTTGTGAATTTAAAAAGTATTTGAATAAATTGATATTACGCAATTACTCTTCAATGTCTCATTAAAAATTTTACAATTGCGATGTGGCACTAAAAAGGTGGGAACTACCGCGCAAATCATTACAATTAAAATTCTTTAGACTATTAGATAGATTTAATTAGCACAGCTTAACATCCCAGAATTTTGCGACCCCAGAGCCAATAAGATATTAAGAGGGATTTCGTACCAAACAATATTTTTGTACTCGTCTTGGATGTGTTCGTTTCAATAATGCGAATTGATTCGAGAATAGGTAAATATACCTGGTGACCTGGTGGTGGTGGTTGTATTTAGATTAGTATTGGCGTTGGAATCGAGGGAGGAATTCTCATCGCTCATCGGGAAAAAAAAATCAAAAGTCACAGAAATGAGCAGAAATTTTTAGCTCGTCCGCTAGAAGCTTTATTCGACGAATTTAAAATCCCACCAATACACTAAGACATGAAATATTATCGGCAGTTGAATAATACAGCTGCCCTCGGATTGCCGTGAAGAATTTCCACCCAGACCAGAAACCGTGACAGAATGGCGAGGTCGTAAACAGAAAATACGGAGCAGTTTGGAGAGATCGCTCGACTGACCGCAATGGGTTTTTAAAAAGACACCCTCACCGCGCGCGCGGGCGGCGACTCTCAATGGTCTCGCGATGTTCTACAGGCTTACCGCCTGCTCCGAAGGCCGGACCTGCGGTTGGCTGGAGTCGCGCTGCGGGTGGACGTCTGCATTCCTCTTAATATATGCTTTTGTCTTTAAGCGCAGTTTCGTTTAGATATATAGAAGCTTTTGGAAGCACCGATACCGTCTCGAACAACTTAGGGCTTGTTCAGACACAGCGGGAACCGCGCGGGTCTTATTTGTGCCCGCGTGCTCCTGTAACATCAGGGGTGCGCGTGAGCTCGTTATGGATCGCTTGGACACTGAACTTTTTATTGATGAAGTGGAGAAAAGACTCGCAATGTGGGGATCTTCAATGTGAGGATTACTCAAATAAAATTGCCAAGAGCCAAGCTTGGCAGAAGTTGGTGGAGATATTTGGAAATGGTGAAGACACGTTGGAAAAAAAAAGAGTATTTTAGGTAAGTTTATTCGCCAAAAATGAACTGACAGACTGATATTTTTGTGTCTTGCCTTGGAACACGGCCGTCGCTCACAAAGTAATGAGCGAATCTATCCCTGATATTCAAAGATGGAGAACGGCACCGGAGCTGTCAAACTGAAGTTTCGCCATTCGCGCGCGCAAATCGCTTATTTACCGCGACTGTCTGAACACATGACACAAATCTGCGGTTTCAAAACGCGAGATTTGCAATCGCACGATTCCCGCGTGTCTGAACAAGCCCTTAAAATCAAAAACCGACTTTCGTCCAGAGTACGATTGTAAATCGGAACGAAGGCTCGATGGGAGGCTCGCGGTGAACCCGCGCACGCTTCAGGAATGTCGCAAACCGTACAAGACGGGACAAGCATGATCCCGATCAGCACCACAATATCAATAGTGAAACGATCAACAAGACGACTGTACCTTGGATTGTACAGCTTTTAGAGGCTTTTGATACTATGAATGCCAGAATGTCTGAATTTTAATGATGACAATCTTTGATTACCAATCAGTAAGGATATTTAAAGAGCACAGACAATAACGAAATAACTCTCGCCCGTGACTTCCCTCGCTCTGACGCCATACCGCGAGCGCGAGATAGTGCTTACAGCTGCTGTTACAGCGATATCATCATGCGCAAACACTAGAATATGGAAAAACTGGTCAGCACTTACATCCCTGGCGCCTCCGACGGGCTGCGCCTGCACGACGCTGACGTACTCCGGCACGCCGTTGGCCGACAGGCGGCTCTCCAGGGCCGGCGGGTCCGTGCCGCACAGGAACTGCGTGCCCAGGAAGAGCAGCGCGCGCGCGCGCACGGCCAGGTGCGCGGCCTCGGGCTCCAGCGCGCGCGGCGCGTGCCAGCACACGGGCACGCCGTACATCAGCGGCGTGAAGCCAGACAGCTGGGTGTCCTCCGGCAGGCGGACCAGCTCGTGATCTGAACAGAAGCCATCGCTTAATACAATTTAGGATAACATACTAAATAACACCCGGAGATGATTATCTATTATATTTTGCACATACGTCATTTTATCATGTCCTTTTCGTATTTCAAAATACGATAAATATTGTATTACAATTCATTATTTTAATGTTGGAAAAATATCCCCTTATCATTCATATCTACAATAAATATTTAAGTGAAGTTGGAGCGAGTGAACCCAGCAATATAACTATGCGATATATTAATATGGAGCTTACATATTCTCATCGCTCTACGGCATGACTTAATCGGTGAAGGAGGAAGTGCAATTTGAAAAAACCATTAAAATTTCGAAAAATCCAAAATTATAATATATTCATTAAAAAAATTTAAACGAAAATTTGTTTGATCATTTTTCTCGCCACGAGTCTGACTGCAAAGTTTCAGGCTTTGATTGGATCACGGGAAAGGGGTTAAAAATCGATTCAAAGTTTTTTCGGCAGACAAGCAGACGCTACGAGTTAAAAGAAAGGGAGTAAAAGTAGTAGTAAAACACAATTACAAAACGTCGGCACGTTAAAAGATAATAATAAAATATAATAATACCAAAAAAACATACATAAAAAGATAGGCAAGTAAGTTGACTTTACCTAAAATTTCCTTTTGGTGTTCGGTTTCTACAATTTGCATTGCGAACATTATTTTGAAAAATTTGCTCATATATCACCATCGTGCTCTATACAGTCGATATTTATTAAATCAATATTGATTTCATTATTTACAGTAACATTAACTGACGAAAATTCAAGAGGCTCCAACATTACCCGTCCATTGTATTGACTTAATGACATTGTTTATTGAAGACAGCTTTTTTCAAACTGACGCATGGCCACGAGCGAAAAGCATTACAGTTAATTCGTGTTTTATGAATATATTTATTTTGTTCTCTCGCCTGTCTCGAGGGGCTGGGCGCAGGATGACCACACTTTAATTGCGTGAAACGTAAATGTAATATCCATCGCCCCGTGTGCATTTGTGATATTTTACGGCCGCAAAACACATTACGGGAGTGCATAAATAATGAGAAACCTCGGCTAACGGTAGTATTATTTCAAACAAAAAATACGGGTATTGTTTAATACTTGCAAAGCCAACGAACGCGTTATGCTAGTCGAGAATTTTGTAACATATCTAGGTATAAAAAATGTTTCTTGTATAAATATGCGTGTGTGTAATATTTTATTTATTTAAGTAATATATATTTTTTAAGTAATTTAACGAGTTCGCGTTTATTTTGTGGAAATATTTTTAATAATTATATGAATAAAACATAAACTTTGATTTCAGCGTCTAGCAGCGCAATGGTTTATGTGAGAAGTAATTATACTTTTGTATAAACCAGCATAGCACTATTTTAACTCAATTTTTTCTCAATCTTCCAACAAAAAAATTTTTTTTTTGATATTTTTTCGGAACTTTTTCAAATTTCGCTGCCAAAGTTAATTTTGAATCAAAAATATTACCTAAATATTTTTATTTAACCCACCTTTTCAATAATATCGCCGTTAATATTTATATTAATCACCATATTTGGATGTTTTTTGCCAACTTCCATGTATTTTGTTTTGCTGACATTTAATGTAAGCTTATTTGTTTTTAACCAGACCAATATTGGTACCTACTACTTAAAGCCGTGTATTCACTAGGGAACAAATTGTCCCTCAACAGCATGCGCGGCATAGAGTCTACGTGACGTTGCAACGTCGTGCACTGTTCCGCGACCTCGCGCACAACATAGCGCGGCATTTCTACGTGCCGTGGCAACATTGCCATGCGCACGGTACCCGAGCGTACTCATTGTACCTTCCTCGGAGCGTCAGTACCACGTGGTATATTTACAAGTGAATACGCATGCGCTGTATCTGTCAAGATGACAATGCGGGGAAACGAAATCGTTCTCGAACTCATCGAGCTGTATCGATCGAAGATCGCATAGAATGTCCGTCCTTCTTTCTCTTGGTAGTTAATAATCTCGCATTCTCCTCTTTTTTCTCCTCTTACTTTTCGATAAACTCATTAACATAAACAGATACGCGGCTATCATCATAACCTCATAGGGCGATATATTTCCGTGACGTCTGGAAAACAATAATTATTTGCAAAAAGGACCTTGTTTTTAATAATATTCAATTTACTACAGTAAAACCTCGTTAATTTGAAATTGCGACCCAAAAAAACATTTCGAATTGCGCGGAACCCCGTTTTTGCCAAATGTGATACCGCACGCAGCTGTCATCCATAACCTCATCGGATGACATTTCCGCGACAAGATATGCGAATCCCGGTGTGTACACGTCAATTGACCGCGTCATTGTCCCCGAAACATGAGCGTAGATGTTGATGCGACATGTCGAGCGGAATGTTTCGCGATTTGTCCCCTAGTGAATACATGGCTTAAGTCTTCTTTCAGTTTTCTATTGCGTCTGTATAATCCTCGCCCGACATATATTGTATCATGCACGAATAATCTTATTTTGCAGTGTTTAATTATTTGGGTAGAATATAGGTCCTAATACTGATCCCCATTCATTTTCTATTGTTTCAGATATTGAGTTACCTATTTTTGTTATTTGTTTTCTTTCACTAAGTTATTCTTTGAATAGCTCGAGAGCGACATTTGAAAGTCCTGTTTTTATAATTTTGCTTTCCTTTCTATCGTTTCAAATGCTCGTATGAAGTCTAAAAGAACCGCCATAATATATTTATTTATATCCATTTCGTTTTTCCACGTAAATATATTTATCGCCGATTCGCTAGAGTTTACTGTTCCTGAATCCGGATTGTTTTTCACATAGCAAATGATTTCTTTCAAGTCTAGTCAACTAATTGTTTTTTTTTTTATAACAATTTCTAGTACTTTTTCGTATTTCGGTAATGCTTCGAATTTATTTGTATTATTGACTTTATGAATAGGAATCATCGTTGAAATTTTTTTTAAACCTATTCACTGTGTTTCCTAGTTTGTTCATTTTCATAAAAGGATTTGCCACATATGCGTGTATACCGCGATCTCGTTTCCACCGCATTCAGTTTACTTTCCTTTTTCTTCTGCTGGCTCCAAGCTACATATCAGAACTCCATTTTATACCGCTGGTCGCGCCTCGGCTAGCCAGTTTGCGTTAGAAGTTATTACATTCCAAGCGCTGTTCGCCTCATACTCCGCAATGGCCCTCTTTCCGATACCCTTCCGGTCGTTCCGTGGAATACAACGGATGGCTCTTCTCTTATTACCCCTTTTATATTAAACTCGTGGCGTCTGCTTGTCTTCTTGTCTGACGAAAAAACTTTGGCTCCATTTTAAACCCCTTTCCCGTGATGTAATCGAGCTGAAACTTTGCAAGCAGACTCGCGGCGACGATCAAGAAGATCTATCAAATTTTCGTTAAAAAAAAAAAAAAAAATTTTTGTATTTTTCAAATTTTGAATGGTTTTTTCATACAACTTATTAAGTTGTGGAAAATATTTCAACGCGTCTGGTAGACGCGAAACCTGAGAATAGTATAATTTAGGATTTTTGGAAATTTTTTATTACTCCCTTTAGTAGCGTCGTCCGACCGAAGCCCAACGCGTAGGTTAAGCGAAAAAAAATATTTCAACTAGTAAATGAGAAAGGGAGTATAATGAAAACTTGGTTTTAATGGGTTACTTTTTTTTGTTGATGTACGTAATAAGTGTGTATTTGGTAGTTTTGACGGCAGCCTCCGTAAAAGATGGACAGTAATTGCACGCGCGTTCCGCGGAGTCTCGGGTCTGCGGGTATTTCACAACGACGCGTAATTCGTTATTGGGAGGCACGACGCCGACGGCCGGCTGTCGAGGTCCGCCCGGCCCGCTCGGCTCGCGGCCGGCCCGCGTTACGGACGCGCAGACCGCAAGCGCAGCCCCGGCCGGGCCCTGCAGACCGCACATTATCGTAAAACGCACGTTTGCTCATTACTCGCGCGCGCGGAGCGATCGCACACCCGTGTGAACGAGTCTCCGAGGTGGCTGCGCCGGGGGTATCACACGACGGTTTCCTTAAACACTAATTCATTGTAATACCTTACTCATAGTATATATGTACAGGGTTATTTGTAAACCATTAATAACCTGGCAGGGCTATATTCCTGCCTTGATTATGAGTCGAAAATGTTCAAGCTATTATGACTTATTATCAATAGTTAAGGAGATATGCGACATCAAAGTTTGACTTAATAACAAACGTGCGAGTCATTGAGTATCAAAATACAAAAACTTTTTTTTAGGATTTGAATGTCAATATACTCTCTAAGCTCATTCCTACATTTTAAATATTAGTTAACTACCTGATCAAGCATTAATCTGAAATTATTGGTTGTTAAAAATCAGCTTATTCAAATTATAAGCAAGATGTGATACTGTTTTCTTTGATTTGCCAGAAAATAAATTCTTAGAATTAGGTAGGTTTTGATTTTCAGCTATTCTTATACGGAATATTAAAATTCATTCACAGTAATACAGGTGAAATGAAATACATATTTTTAATTTCTATAAATTATAAGTATAATGTCACCACAAAATGATTTTGCTGTGTTTGAAGAAGAACATATTTTTAATATATTTTTCTTTTTTCTGTATTTCAAGCATACATTTTTACTCCCTTTCTTTTAACTCGTAGCGTCTGCTTGCTTGTCTGTCGAAAAAACTTTGGATAGATTTTTAACCCTTTTCCCGTGATCCAATCGAGCTGAAACTTTGCAGGCAGACTCGTGGCGACGATAAAAATGATGTAACAATTTTTCGTTTAAAAAAATCAATAATTATAGTATAATTTTGGATTTTTCGAAATTTTTTATTACTACCTTTCGTAGCGTCGCCAGACTCGTACCCAAGGCGTGGGGTAAGCGCGAAACCTGTTTCAACTAGTAAATGAGAAAGGGAGTATAATAAAAACTTGTTTTTTATGGGTTAGTTTCTTAATATTTAACATAAGTTAATTTAATTAATGATAGTCCATCGCTTATAAAAATATGTTTTTGAAGTACAAAAAATTAAGATTTATTAATATCAGGTTGCGATTGTCAATATTGAATGTGCATGATTTAGCTGACGGAACTGCTTTCGCTTAAAAACACACGAGATAAACCAGAAATATTTCGATAAAAAAACGTACGCGCCTGACCAATAATAATATTTCCCGACTCTCGTCATGATGATGATCCACGCAAATGTACTATTGCGGTCGTGTCGTGCGACCGCTTCCCGTTCGCGTTTCGTGCACCAAAACAAACACGGCCGAGACCTTGAACCGCGGCGCGGTGAGCGGCGAGCCGTTACTGGAACACGAGATCGATCACCGCCGACAATTAACACCGGTCCACGACAGCGAGAGCACTCGAAGCCATGTCCCTCAACATCACGCGCGGTCTACGTGACGCTGCAATATCGCGCGCAACGTAGCGCGGCATTTCTACGTGTCGCGGCAACGTTGCCATGCGCACGCTACCCGAGCGAGCTCACGGGGACATCGTGCCGCGCGTCAATACCACGTGGTATGTTGACAAGCTAAGAAGACGCATGCGCTACAGTTACATATACTATATAATATGATATAAAACAGCGTTCCGTAATATTGTGTCTTGCTTGGCTATGGAAAACCCATTTGTAATAAATTTTCAAAATCACTTGTTGTCATTCCGATGAAATTGACAAATGAGCCGTCAGACGTTCAAAGATCGCATAGAATATCCATCCTTCTAATCCTTTTCAGTAAATACTTCCGCACCCACCACCTTTTTCTGCTCTTACGTTTCGATCAACTCGTTGGAATAAATAGATACGCAGCACTAATCATCACAACCCTTTTGGGCGACATTTCCGCGGCAAGTGATATGCGAGTCCCGGTGTGTACACGTCAAATGACCGCGTCATTGTCCCCGAAACACGAGCGTAGATGTTGATGCGACATGCCGCGCGGAATGTTGCGCTATTTGTCCCCTAGTGAATACATGGCTTAGAGCTCGCGTTCGCCAATCGTACGCAACACCAGATCATTATGCACCGGCGAAAGAATGCAAATATGCAAATAGTGTTCAAGCATGCGGGCTGTTTCAATTCTGAATGTACATAGGGGTGTGTGGAGGTCATAGAGCTGCATCACATCACATCGCTCGGCATCTCAGTCCCCCGACATACAAATTAAGATTTTGAAGTGAAGGCGTCTTTGGCTCCACCACACCGCCTTGCTATTAGGGAATGCAAATCCGTTCTGTTTTAAAATCCGGATTTATAAGAACGGATTTTGTTCCAATCCGAATTTTACGGATTGAATGGATTAAAATAAAAGCACATGAAAATAGAATCAAATTATTATTTTTGTTATTTGGAATTATTCAAACTATTATAATTAAATACCATAATTATGGTGTTATTCTTATTAAAATAATCTGTCTGTGACTCGCGTGCTGAGTAACGTTAATAAAATAATCAACAGGTACAAATTAAAAGAATCTCTGAAGAACAAAAATAAAGACAAATAGACTCCTTGTCAAATAATGAAACATAAACAAAAGTATCAAAACAATTTAACTTCACTTAAATCAACATAAAAACAATGTTAAAAAAACTATGCCATTTTTGAGACATACAATGTGACCTCAAAAATAATAAGGCATCTAGTGCTGTCGTTTAACCTGCTGCGAATTCGGTTGCACGAATGTAATTCCTGCTGCGGAAAAAGCATGCTCTATTTCAACGCTTGTAACCTCCAGAGCCGATAGACTCGACACTCGCGAGACGCGCGAACAGCAAATTCGCTTTTTTTGTTAAAATTTCTTATTATTCAAATAATCCGGATTCGATTGAAAATTCTCTTTTTTTGGACGTTTGACAACACTACACATTCAAACTCTGCATTAATTGAAATAGTAGATGAATATGTATACCAAGGACACAAGATAAAAATGAACAAAGATAACCAAACAGCAGAATTGCCTGCATGTTTCTTTTTGACCGCTGTGCCACATTGAATTGCCGTTTTGATTAAGCCTCCTGCTTAGTACCTTTTGTATTTTGTGATGGGTGTACCTTGATTTATGTACATACTTTTTAAATATTGTTAACTGATTATTCGGATACTTTGAGGTTCTAACAATAATTAAATAGTTAACAAACTAAGTCGGGTGATCGCAAATATAGTTTTGACTAAGTTAACCTACCTAAGCTAAAATACATCTTCTTAGGTTTTCTACCTACTTACCTACCTAAGCTAAAATACATCTTCTTAGGTTTTCACGGCCAAGAATCTTCAGGTTGTGTTTACTGGGGTATCATGCCGTGTTGTTACGACCTTTCGGGCCGACGTTTCGGATCCCATTGCAGGGTCCATCATCACACATCCACACATCAGCCCTGATGATGGACCCTGCAATGGGATCCGAAACGTCTGCCCGAAAGGTCGTAACAACACTGCATAATACCCCAGTAAACACAAACTTGAATAAGCTAAATACAGTTTACTTAAGTTAAATTTTATGTCAAACTATTCGGGTAGAGAAATGTGGTGTAGTCGGTCGTTATTGCGAATATGGAAAGTAGGATAAAATATTACAGAACAGTGCTTTTCCCAATTTGTTTTGTATTTCGACAGTTTCCTCATTATTTATTAGGTCCTTACATATGAAATTGACGTTTAGTATGGGAGGAACATAAAGCCGATTTTTTTTATTATAATATATTTATTTAATCAAAGTATGTACCATTGCTATCTATGCACTTTTGCCATCTCATAGGTAGTTCATCGATCGCTTTACTAAAAAAACCATTCGGACGGGAATCAATAAAATCTTTGAAGGCGGTTTGGACTGCCCCATCGGAGTTGAATTTTTTCCTTTGCAAGAAGTTATCCAAATTTCGAAAAAAATGGTAATCTATTGGGGCAAGGTCCGGAGAGTACGGTGGATGTCTTAGACATTCCAATTGAAGCTCCTCTAATTTGGTAGCCGTCTGTTGTGCAGTGTGTGGTCTAGCGTTATCATGAAGCAGCAGTGGCCTAGAGCGATTAACCAGCCTCGGTTGTTTAGCAGCTAGCTTTTCCATCATGGTTTGCAGTTGCTGACAATAGACATCTGCCGTAATCGTCTGCCAGATTTAAGAAAGCTGTAGTGAACGACACCAGCACTAGTCCACCAAACGCTCACAAGTAACTTTTTTGGAGTCAATTTTCGCTTGGGGCATGGTTTGGCTGGTTCGGCAGGGTCCAGCCATTGCGATGAGCACTTCCGATTATCGTACAGGATCCACTTTTCATCACAGGTAATGATTCGATTTAAAATCCCTTCATTATTGTGCCGGTTGAGTAATGCAACGCAGCAGTCAACGCGCGTTTATTGATTTGCTTCACTCAATTCGTGAGGTACCCACCTTTCAAGCTTTTTCACCTTACCAATTTGCTTCAAGTGGATTAAAACAGTTTTATCACTAACACCGCAACCTGCAGCTAACTCGGATGTGATTTGCGATGGATCCGCTTCCACAATAGCCTTCAATTCTTCATTATCAACTTTGGTCTCCGGCCGTCCACGGGGCTTGTTCTGCAGGTCGAAATTTCCAGAACGAAAACGTTGGAACCAAAAACGCACTGTGTTTTCTTTTGCGGCACCGTCGCCATACACATCATTAATCCTTCGAGCCGTTTCTGCAGCCTGGTGCTACGGTGGAACTCGTACTCGTAAATAACGCGATATTTCAAGTTTTTCATTTTTTAAACTGAGTGACGCAAAGAAAAAAACAATTGAGGAAAAAACAAATGAATTATAATTTTCAAAACACAAATACATGAGTAAATAGCTGTATAAATTTGGATTTGGAATTCCTAACCAAAGAGAAGATATTTGAGATCAAATTTGCCAGTACGGCAAAACGTGAATTTCATATGTAAAGACCTAATATTTCTTATTAGTAGAGACACGGTAGCTTACCTAATATATAAAGGAAGAAAAAAAATTAAAAGTGCTATTTACTTTCATTTTTGTTCTTGTTGTATTTTTTAGATAATTCTTTATAAACCTTTATTATATTGACATTATATTACTGTTTGTAAATCTATGTATATACATTAATTAATATTTTATAGTTAATATTCTATGCATTCGAGCAAAGTTGATCTTAAGATGAATATAAAGAAAACAAAAATCCAGAGAACAAAGTCAACACTATCAATGCTAATAATATTGAAATAGTAGATGAATATGTATACCTAGGACACAAGATAAAAATGAACAAAGATAACCAAACAGCAGAATTGCCAAAACGAATAGGAATGAGGTGGGCTGTTTTTGGCAAACTCAAACATATCTTCGGCAACAAAGAGATCCCAATAAGCCTAAAAAGAAAAGCCTTTGAATCATGTATACTGCCAGTGATGACTTATGGATTAGAGACTATGGCCCTTACAAAGAAAAGTGTAGAAAAGCTCAAACTCAGGGACAGTAAACGCAGGAAATGAAAATTCACAAAAATGGTTGTATTGTTGTGCAGACCTGAAGAGGGAGGAATACATATTCAACATGATTATCAATCGACCCTGCAATGGAATCCAAAACATCGATCAACAAATGGGTTGTAAATACGCGGAATAATAACCATGTACCGTTTTTTACGCCATTTAAAAGGGAACTTTGAGCGTGTCAAATCTAAATGCATGCTCGACTATTTTACACTTCTTCGAATTGTTCTCATTCTTGAAATCCTTCAACCTAGTCGAGGATTTTCACACGTACAATAAAAAACACCTTTCCTGCGTGCTATGACACACGCTGTGCTTTAAGGCTTTAATCATCCTCGACCCTTCCATGGAACCCATTCCATATTTTAAACGTGAATCAGCCATACGGTGACTGGATGGACGTAATGAAAAGTTGGTCGATCAAAGATCACTCCACCATGTTCATGGCGATAGGAAATTATCAATCTTTCGATGAAAAAATTCAAGCTTATTCATTTAGCACACAGAAAAGATGTACCTCTGATAATGGGACCCGATGACGCACCCCGAGAGTTAGGACGCGCAGGTTGTGCAAAAGCCCGGAAAAAATAGAAGGCGGCCGTGAAAATTTAAGAACTTACTTGAACTTTTATGATTTATAACATAAAATTTACAAACGTAAAACTGCGTTTAAATTTGTGATAAATACCAACCACGATGAAGATAATTATTACAATTACGAAACTACAAAATTCAACTACAGTAATATTTCTAATAATTGTGCAATATGCATAATGTATAGTTTTTCGCGTTCGCCACTCATGCGCAATTACGTCTTCTTGTTTTTGTTGACTTGCTCGCTGTTATATACACAATAATTATTATTATGTATGTAATTATATTTATAATAAAATAAATAATATTGTTAAATCAATACATTATAAACACTGTACTTTAAATATTTACAATTTCATATTTTACAATATGTCACCTTGAACACCTGCATTGAAAATGACCAAGGGGAAAACTACAAATATTTTAATATCATTAAAAGAATCGGCTGTTTTTTCAAGGTGCAACATTTTCATTTAAAATGCGTTTTATTTTTTTACGCTCCAACAGGTCAAGATGCCCGTTACAGAAGCAAAACAAATCACAAAATACCCAGGTATGAGTAAATCGCATAGATTAATTGTGACTCCACTGGGAATCGAACCCGGAACCCTCGGTGTGAGAAACAGTGTCCTGCCCACTGTGCTACGAGGACCGTCAATTTTATACTTTATAATACACACACAATGTGAGCTATTAACTACTATAGTTTCGAGAGGAGCAGAAAATAGAATGTATTCTATTTTCTCAGGATCTGAGAAAATAAAATAAATTCTCAGACATAACCCGTATTTCAGAAGAAGGAAATCAAAGAGGAAGGCCCAAACAAAAATGCACGGCGAGCATAGCGAGCATTGCACCGTTAAGAATAGTTATTTTATTTGAAAAAAAAAAGATGTTTTACACCTATAATATGAAACGAATATTATGTGAATATTGTAACGCCACTCGTAAAAATTTTAGCACGATTTATCACATCATCAAAAAACAAAGATATATTTTCCATTTCTATTCTGAGGAAAAACTCGTAACGTCGAATCACCACACCATCGACTGTCGCAGTATATTCCCGAGAAGACAGGGCCCCGGCATCGGAGCCGACAGACCGCGTTTATGATGGCTCGGTGCATTTAAAACAATACGGCCGGCACCGCTGCAAAATCCCATAAATTACTTCGGATAGAAGAAGGGAAATGGCGCGGTACACGACCGCACACTGGACTGATCTCACGTGGAAAGCGGACCCCGCGCCGGCGGGGCCGAACTCGGAAGGAGCGGATAACCGAGAGCGGCCGAGCCGGGGGAAGTCGTCGTGCCGGAGACGGCCGCACAAAGGTTGGAAATTAGATTCTGCGCGCGCGAAATTCAAAAAACGAAAGTCGTAATAAAAATAAAATACATGCAGCGAAATAAACTTAGTTCCTTGGATAATAAAGTCCCACTAATAGTTAATTACCTAGAGTAAACCCTTGACTCTGACTTTGATCTCGTTGCCAGCAGAGTACCGGGTCACAAAGGACCCCTTGCTCATTATGTGGGGTGAGGGATTAATTTACCTCACTTGCGGGGGTTTGTTTTTTTTGGGGGGGGGGATTGTTACTGCGAAGATGGTGCAGGAGGGGGATCCCGGGGGTTGGGGTCCCGTAGGAGGACCATTTTAGGTCTCCTGACCTTTCTTGGGATGGTCTCGTCGTAGCGCGACAGAGTGTTAATGGAGGGGTTTTGGTGGGTTGGGATGCCTGCATAGAATCGTTCGGCGGTTTGTCTAATGAATTCCATTATGGGAGGAATACCTGAGTCGTGGTGTAGCTGTGTGATTTTGATCCAACGGAGAGTAAACCTCTCGTGTCTAGTCGAGCAGGTAGTGACATGTTGTTGCAAAAAAGTTGAGTTATTGTCAGTCGGATACGAATGTTTGTACCAAAGTAGGGTCTTTATATTTTTGAATTTTGTTCTTCGAACTATGGAATCGATAAACTTAGGTGACTTTTTTTAAATATAATCCACATTTTTATTCAATTAATACTCAACAAAATATCGTAAATTTTTTCTGCATGCCTTAGACTGCCTAAACTGGGATTGACCTGTATTGAATCTAATTGTTGTAAACTATCGTTCTCTAATACCTTGCTACAAATTTAAAATCAATCGGAGTGCACGTCGGTGCGCCTGTATTCGGAATTTATTTATTTTCCATCTCTCAGATTACCGAGGAAAAAAGTGTTTGGAGTATGGTTAAAGGAGCGAGACTTTTCTAACGGAAGTAAAAAAAGCTGTTTTAAGGGCGATTAATACAACAAGGTATAATAAAAAAAAACATTGTTAAATTTTTGTGGACAAATACGTCGAAAGTGGATCAATTGTGGACGTCATAAAGACAAGTTTAGAATTAAATATAAAGTGAGGTTAGGTGGTATAATCAAGTTTTCAATACTACATGTTTTTTTATATCTTTAAATTGGTTTATTATTATTATTTAATGGGTATACAATACAAATAAACACTAAAATAATTTCGCTCGCTCAGATTGTCTCTTCCGACCACTGTGGGCCGCCTTGACTGACTGGCCTGTGAGAAACTATTCCAATCATATTTTTACGATCGGTCTGCGTGGCGATTGCGAGCTCTGATTCGAGCGAGAGGCGGATAGCAGCAGACTCGAGAAGGTGCCCCTCGTAAACGCCAGCCCGTGACATCTTCGGCGATTGCTGCTGGTCATAAAATGACATTTAAAAGAAAATTGCTGCCGGTCATAAAATGACATCGCCTCCGACCGCGATTCCGAAGGAATCTATAGTGCGCTAATTGCGCAGAGGGTCTGTGGACAAAATCCAGTAATTGTTGATGTATATTATAGATGTCTCACAGAGACGAAACTGTAGTTTTTTTATGGGAAAGTAGGTATAGAAGTCTTTTGGGTGTACACAGAACTTATGACCTACCGTATGGTTGGCTTATTAATTGATTAATAATGTCTATGTGACATGAAATCCAGTACTGTTCTGAAAGATTTGAACGAACTCAAAATATCCAGTAATTGTGTTCTCAGAACATACATACAAAATATTGTTAAAAATGTGTACTTACTGGTCTATTAAAGGGATTAATAAATTGAAAATAAAAAATTTTATGCGTATTCTAGTGAATATGTTAAATAATTCGGAAGAAGAAGGAGAAACGAGTGTCTCATAGATAGTAACAAAAACTGTACAGGTGGATTCCTGCCTTGATAATGAGTCAAAAATGTTCAAGCAACCATGATCAATAGTTATGGTGGCATGAAATATCAAAGTTTGCATATTTTTTTCGATATTTCTGACTTATTTTTTGCAAAAAGTAACGTCTATTATGAAAATATAATTCGCTTGAATACAAGTCGAATAAAATGATGAAACCCTCGCAAAACTTTAAAATATGTTTTATCAATGTCAATAAATGCGATTATAATTACAGTAACACTAAAGAATTCTGAGTACCGAAAATGTTAAGATATTAAAGAAAAATATTTATTTGGATCAACTCTTGCTCTTAATTACTTTATTTAAATTAATAGAGTATTTAAAATATGTAGTTTTAATTTGAGTCTTTGTCAATAACTGTATATTATTCAAACATATATTGAAAGATTACTAGTATTTGTCGAATTGGACTTAAATAATTGATTTGTATTTTTATGTAATTTTTTTATTATATTATGACTTTCAAAGCTTGAGCTATTGCTTTTCACTCTATATTATTACTTTTTTTGTTTTTGAATTTCTATTATATTATATTTTCCTTATGCTTCTGCTGGTTATATAATTCCTTCTTACTTTATATTATATTTATCTATATATATTTGTATCTGTTTTGTAAGTATTTTCTCTCCACTTTATGTCATTATAATGTTAACGTGTTATTATTTTTTTCGTTAAGCTGTATATTCTATTAATGTACACTTTACCTATCTGTTAGAAATACATATAATTCATCTGAATGTCAACTGTAAGTTTACATATACAGGATTATTTGTAAAACATTAATAACCTCACAGGACTATACTCCTGCCTTGATTGTGAGTCGAAAATGTTCAAGCTATCATGACCTAATATCAATAGTTATGGAGATATGCGACATCAAAGTTTGCATTTTTTTTTCAATATTTCTGACATATTTTTTGTGAAACGTTGGACTTTCATTACAGTAACTAATATCAATTACGAAAAATTTATTCGTTTCAATACAAGGTAAATAAAATGATTAAAACCCTGAAAAAATTCCAATTGGAAAACATTCCAATTGGAATTTTTTCAGTTTTTTTATTTTTTTATTTGGCTTGTATTAAAGGGAATAAATTTTTCATACTCGATATAAGTTACTGTAATGATAGTCCGACGTTTTACAAAAAATAAGTCAGAAATATTGAAAAAAAAAATGCAAAATTTAATGTCGCACATCTCCTTAACTGTTGATATTAGGTCATAATAGCTTGAACATTTTCGACTCATAATCAAGGTAGGAGTATAGTCCTGCGAGGTTATTAATGTTTTAGAAATAACCCTGTGCATGTAATCCAAATTCAATCATAGTCCACATACGACATTGTTATCCAACATTTTGCAAAGAAAAACCGTGTACGTGGAAAAACTTGAAGAAATTCATTAATATAGGTACACGGGTAAAGGCCCGGGTTCGGATGTGAAAGAACCCGATCTCGACTCGTGATGGGACTCACCTCTCCAGGGGTCACTGGGTGCACAGTAACTATATGCGGGAATAATGGGCAGCTGCGCAGACCGACAGACGTGGTGAACCATAAAATACGATCGCGGGGACTCTTCAGCAAACCCGCTGGGAGACACCCGTGAAGGGAAAAATGTCATAAGACAAAAAGTAACCCATAAAAACCAAGTTTTGATTATACTCCCTTTCTTTGTAAAATATAACAACAATTAAAGACGAATTAAAACATATAACATAACACTAAACTTACAGTAATTTAATATATTTCTAAAATGTCATATGTTTCGAGCTTTGATAAGACACTTCATGCTTTGAAGATTAAATTCTAAAAACATTTGTCAGTCAATTTAGATTTTCGACATTCGTAGTGAAGTACCTATTATTATTACCGACGGAGTAAATCAAATTTAGAAAATATTCCGCGACGTTGCTAATCAAACTTTTCTAATGATTCCAATTTGAAAAAACCAATAAAAATTTTAAAAATCAGAAATTATACTATAATTATTAATTTTTTTAACGAAAATTTGATAGATCTTCTTGATCGTCGCCACGAGTCTACTTGCCATGTTTCAACTCGATTGGATCACGGGAAAAGGGTTAAGAATTGATCCAAAGTTTTTTCACCCGGCAAGCAAGCAGACGCCACGAGTTAAAAGAAATGAAGTAAAAGGGTCGCTCAGATGGTTTGGGCATATTGAGTGAATGAATAGTTTCAGCTCGATTGGATCACGGGAAAAGGGTCAAAAATCGATCCAAAGTTTTTGTTGACGGCAAGCAAGCAGACGCCACGAGTTAATATAAAGGGAGTAAAAAGCGCCTTATGTGTCCATAGCAAGAAATATCCATCTATCCATAGTAAGAATTAGAATTATCTGGCGCGATAGAATAAAAATTCGCTGCAGGACCAAAATAAAAAATATAGCCGAGTAACCGGGCTGAAACAGCAGTGGGCTCGCCACTTAACCGAAGGGATAACACATATGGAAATAAAAACAACTGTTTTTAAGTTCTACCTTTTTAATTTTCTGAGACGCGTTTCGCCTTATGAGGGCATTATCAATCTAAATAATTTGCATTCAACAACTTGTATGTATATTAAAAGTATCAGAAACAGATGCTGTATAATTTCAAGAATTAATTAAGGTTTTCGGATTTCTGCACGATTGGTAATGCATAAGGATGAGGATAGATTTACAACTTGACATAAAAGTGATATTCTTGGTAACAAATTATGTTTGTGCACTAATATAATTTTCGTGAGAATTCTAGACAGCATTATTCTTAATGACAAATATATTTGAATCAAATGCAGGATTCCAATGACATTTTTTAATTAAAAAGGTAATGGAAGCGTACGTCCTTGCCCAGTTCGCTGAACAACGATGTAAAAAATTAAAGGGCTGTATGGCGCTTCAATCCCCCTTCCAGTGCGGCCTGCCCAGGAAGGGGTTGAGTGGGGGCGGCTGCTGGACTATTCGTAAAAGAAAAGAAACCACAATGAGAGGACGGAATTCAAAGATCAACTTTACATTCAAACAAATAGTGGCGACACAGTTAATTCAAGTTAAGGCCTTTATATTTAGCAGAGTTGAATATACGTGGAATCAGCGTATTTAACAAACATTTGATAGAATTCGTGTTTCGGAAATGTAATGACGATATTAAAACAAACATTTCAGTTGTAAATCAAACGTAAACAGACATAAACAAATAAAATGTGACTAAGACGATAGTTGAACAGATAAGAAAGCGATAAAGATTAAGCGTGCCCACAATTAAACGTCTAACATTTAAGAGAATGTTGAAAAGGTACATTATTTTCTTTCGCCACTTACTTCACCTTCAAGAATGTGCCAACGGAATACTTGACGTGTTGTTAGTTGGTGAAAAAAGGCAGTTTGTAGATGTTTAACTATTATGTGTTGGTTATAAAACTGACATTCTTGTGCACATAATAATAATACATAGTAATAAAGTAGAATACAAGTTTAATACATGGTTTAAATATTATATTTTTAGAAAATGGAATCAAATATTTATTTATATAATTAATAAGAAATCACTTTGTATAAACCACTAATTTATTAAATTATTAAGATGTTTCGGGGCCAATGGTCTTTTCATCAGGATACAACATATACTAAAAATAAAAATGCGAAGTAGGGACATCAACAAATACAAAAAATATTAATTAATAGAAAATTTAATAAATGTTCAAGTTTTTTGTTTGTAACATTATGGAAATTCATTTTTAATATTTTTAAAAAATGAGGGTAAACAACACTATTTTATTCCACTATATTTATTTTGAATTGTTAGAACGTTTTCGGGATTTCTCCCATTGTCAATAACAACACGTTTACAACTAAATTAAAAATAATTCGAGACAGGGATTGGATGGGTGTAATGGTGGTGGGGGTTGGGGGCGGGGTTAGAATGGATAGGAGTGAGGAGGTTATGGGCGGTATCTGGATGTTAATTATATTTTTATTATTTATTTTGTTATTATTTATTTCTAAAATCTCTAAGATGTCCATCTTTCTTCCTTTTTTTGCCAAGTTTCAGCCAAGATCTTCGCTTTTCCAAGATCTTTTTGCCAAGATCCTCGATTGGATCACGGGAAAAGGGTTAAAAATCGATCGAAAGTTTTTTCGTCGGCAAGCCGGCAAGCAAGCAGACGCCACGAGTTAAAAGAAAGGAAGTAAAAATTATAATAAATATAAACAATAGCATAGTATAAGAAAAACAATTAGGTAAAATCATAGATAAACAGAAAGTTCAGCACCCCTTCGCGACGTTACACGAGATTCGCAGGCCATCCGCGGTCCGTCCGACCGGCGGGCAGTCTGGAGCCCACATCCGCTGATGATTTCGGCCTACTTCCACCAGTACCCACACGCGCGGCTCCGCGAATTCCTCGGACCGGCGCAGAGTTCAAGGTGTCGGCCGGCGCGGCTGGTCCCGCGCGGCATTCTCCCACGCGGACGCTGCTGTGATGGACGAACACGGCCGTCACAATTGACAGATGCAATATACTGCTCGCAAAAATGATCCGTCGTAATATCGTTTCCGAGTTTGCAAAGACTGACGAACTCGGGCGACCGCCCCGGATATTTGACGTCTGCGCGGCCTGTCTATTGAAAATCCGTTGCCGAATATTAAGGGGGGGGGGGGGGGTAGGTTTTTAACTTTTTTTTTGCATTTTATTTTTAATTTTTTAAATGAATGTATAACATCGCAAGAATATTGTGTCAAAATTTCAAGTCAATCGGAGCAAAATTGACGAAATTATGAACATTTGAGCGATACTCGGACTGATTTTCTATACCTGCTCGGGCAGCTAAGAGACGCGCTCACCTGAGGACTACCGGACGTGCTATTGTATTGGAAGAGTTTTGCGTAGACAAGGACAAACAGATGCTGATGATGAAAGCTCTTTGCCGTGTGAACATGGCATCGACGATTATGTGTAAGTATAAAATAAGTGTTGAGTTTTATTTTGAATTTTACAGTGTGCAAAACTTTAAAGCGTTTTCCCCACATCTCACGTTTTCAAACTCGGTGTCCATCATAACTTCAAAACTACTGCACCGATCCTTTTGAAATTTTGAACACTATTTCTGTACATAATTTACGAGGTAACGCTGGAGACTTTTTTTCAAATTTGTTATTAATTTATATTTTTTAATAACAAATTAGTCGATATTTTTCGCAAAAAATCGCGTTTTTCCCTTCAAAGTGTTACAAAAAATTGAAAAATTGAAATTTCAAAAAACCCTCCCAGCGTTACCTGGGAAAATCTATTATCTAACGAAGGAACTTTGATTTTTTGATTTCAGATGATCTAGCACCAAGTTACGATGGACACCGCAATTGTACTTTTTTCCGAGACACGTCCGAATAATTGCTGCCATTGCCGTATTTTTTAATATTTCTTCTTGAAAATTTTACGCAATATTTTTCAAATGTCATACTTTATTGTACCATTGGTTTTAATAAAGAGATTTTAACTGTGTCGCCACAAAAAATTCACAAAAACATGCCTTTTTTCGTACGAATTAACCTTACCCCCCCTTAAGATACGGAGCAGAGATAATCCTACTCGCACAGATATAGGACGACGAACCTATCCGCGTTTTAGGTTATTAGATTAGTGAATATTTACGACCGAGGAATTAGTATTCAGTTCGTCTTAACTGAACCATCGAATCAGAGCGACGAATCTTCAGAAATAAATAACATAACTACCCTAGATTAATTCTATTGATTGATTTTATTACAAGCTTAGAAATAAAAAAAGCAATAACGTATATAAATTCCAAACATCTCCTGTACATTTATTTAATTAACATAAAAATGTATAAATATTTAGAATTTATGATTTTTTTTATTAAAAACGTACTTCTGAATTGCTTATCCAGACACTTTCTTTTGTCAGGAAAAAACTGATCTTAGATTAAATAGACCAAATTTTGGACCAGTCGTGGATATCACTGGATGTATATAGGTCTACAATTAGTAAATAACAGGGAAGAATGGAAAAAGAAGGAAGAGGCCTATATCCAGCAGTGTAAAGACGAAGGCTGATGAAGAAGAAGAAGATATATAGGTCGAGAATGACTGATAAAAACATCACCGGATATACGTCAACTTAATGTATAAAGGTAGATTATTTATTGAATTGGCGTTAACTTTGTGGAATGACAATATAATTATATATAAATATATCACTCGTCTAAAGGTGGATTCTTTGCTTTTTTCCGGATATAGGTCATGAAGGTCCGAAGAGTCAAACTGACGGCAATTGAACGTATCAGTGAGCACTATTGGAATGGGTGCAATGAGTGTTAACTTGTTAATTTATAACATCCAATTATATCTTCGAGAGAGTTTCTTTTCAACCGAGAGAGACTGTTCAAGCATAAAAATGTCGAGACCAGCGGATTGCCAGTTTTCCTAATTGTCATAAAATGTTTTTATATTGTACTTAAATGTATCAGGATCATTAACGACCTGTAGATAACGCGGATACAAAAAACAAATTAAATTAAACAAATGCATAAATAAAGCCGACGCCGAAATGCAGACTGCGGCGATAAACAAAACCCAAATACGTCGTCAAAGTCAGGACCCTTAAAAACCGATAAAGACGTCAGGACGACGACGTGCGGTGTCCCATCAGCTCTCCCTACCGTGGTACGTATTGATCATGTATAAAATTAACAATGAACGAGGGTTCGAGAGAGCCGGACGTATTGATCATGTATAAAATTAACAATGAACGAGGGTTCGAGAGAGCCGGACGGGTGATGTACCGCGAAGAATGCCTAACGGTTCCGCCCTCGCCAGCAGGGCCTCTGGGGTTCAATGGTTAACCGCCTGCAATAAGGCCGCGCGTGACAAACGCCATTCCCGGCTGAAGCTGCAACACTGCAGGGATGCATGGCACCGGATGCGGCCAAATTGCCACACGCACATCTTGCGATATTCAACTCAAAAAATATGACAGTTGCGTATTATAATTGTACCCGTAGCAGTTTTTCCTAATCTGCCGAAGCTCGAGTACGTTTCACAATGTTACAAAAAGTTACGAGTGTGACCGTAAGATTCCTAATTTAGAAATGGTTTCAAAATTACGTACCTTAATACAAGTGGACTGCTACAAGGAAGACCATCGAGACCAAAGCTATTTCTTAAATTTAATAATTAATTTTGTCGACTCGACATCCAAGGTCCAGTAAGCCTCTATATATAGTATAGCCTCAACCTTATCATGCATTAAAGGGTAATTTTTTAGATACGGGAAGGTAGAGAGATAAATTATATTGCATAAAAGGTAATATGTAGAACATTTCATTTCGTTTCTAGGCTCTTGACAGATTGTAAATGAGAAATGAATGAGTGTTTCAGACTCCACGTTAAATGAATAGGTACGTAAATTGTTGTAATTGAATGGATAGAACAAATACATAAAAACTTGAATAGATAGAACAAAATATACGGTAAAAAATGAAAGTAAACGTAACTAGAAGTAAGAACACACTAGATAAAAAAAATTACTACAATATATTCAATATGAATAATGTTCGGCAGTTGTTATTACTCCTTTGTTAAAATTTGGAAATGAAAGTGGGAATCAATATATCTGATATAAAAAACCTTTGTTGGGTACTCGCCGAGGTTCAAGAGTGGAAACACCAGCTAGCAGGACAGCACCTTATCAGGTCCAAATAGCTAATCATACAAAATAAATTCCAAATGATCATAAGGACCACGAAGCCGGATAGTACAGTATATGCGCGAAACCTGAGACCATGTAAAAGGGCATCAAAATATGTGATAGAAAAATAATACAAAAACCGAATAATATTTCGGCCAGTTATGGTCAAAAACGGATTGCGTATTCGCAACACGTCAGAGTATTAGATACCTTCAATCAGTGAATGATATGAAATCGAGGAGACAGATGGGCCGCCCACGTTACGAGAAATGAGAGCTGTACGACGAGTGAAAAATGCAAATAGATATCAGGTTTCGGACTTCGGAAGAAATTGGTTAATTTGAGCGGTCAATCCGTAATGGTCCACTGGTGATAATCAACTCATGGATGACCTCTCCATCGACCTTGGCCACTATAGAAAATAGAAAAATCGTAAGAAACGTAATGTAGTACTCCTCCGTAACACAAAAATAATGATTAAAAAAATTAATGCATTCAGTCAAATTTTTACCTCTAGTAAATCAAAGAAATGCATTTAACCGAACCACGATCTAGATATGGCGCTTGCAGACTGACTAGGCAAGTATTAGATCGTGGTGGATCATAGGAGAAAACCATTTGGTGACATGGGAAATGGTATTACGCGTAATAAATATATATTAGGTCCTTACATATGAAATTGGCGTTTAGTATGGGAGGAACATAAAGCCGATTTTTTTTTATTATAATATTTTTATTTAATCAAAGTATGTACCATTGCTATCTATGCACTTTTGCCATCTCATAGGTAGTTCATCGATCCCTTTACTAAAAAAACCATTCGGACGGGAATCAATAAAATCTTTGAAGGCGGTTTGGACTGCCCCATCGGAGTTGAATTATTTCCTTTACAAGAAGTTATCCAAATTTCGAAAAAAATGGTAATCTGTTGGGGCAAGGTCCGGAGAGTACGGTGGATGTCTTAGACATTCCAATTGAAGCTCCTCTAATTTGGTAGCCGTCTGTTGTGCAGTGTGTGGTCTAGCGTTATCATGAAGCAGCAGTGGCCTAGAGCGATTACCCAGCCTCGATTGTTTAGCAGCTAGCTTTTCCATCATGGTTTGCAGTTGCTGACAATAGACATCTGCCGTAATCATATGGCCAGATTTAAGATTTAAAATCCCTTCATTATTGTGCCGGTTGAGTAATGCAACGCAGCAGTCAACGCGCGTTTGTTGATTTGCTTCACTCAATTCGTGAGGTACCCACCTTTCAAGCTTTTTCACTTTACCAATTTGCTTCAAGTGGATTAAAACAGTTTTATCACTAACACCGCAGCCTGCAGCTAACTCGAATGTGGTTTGCGATGGATCCGCTTCCACAATAGCCTTCAATTCTTCATTATCAACTTTGGTCTCCGGCCGTCCACGGGGCTTGTTCTGCAGGTCGAAATTTCCAGAACGAAAACGTTGGAACCAAAAACGCACCGTGTTTTCTTTAGCGGCACCGTCGCCATACACATCATTAATCCTTCGAGCCGTTTCTGCAGCACTGGTGCCACGGTGGAACTCGTACTCATAAATAACACGATATTTCAAGTTTTTCATTTTGTAAACTGAGTGACGCAAAGAAAAAAACAATTGAGGAAAAAACAAATGAATTATAATTTTCAAAACACAAATACATGAGTAAATAGCTGTATAAATTTGGATTTGGAATTCCTAACCAAAGAGAAGATATTTGAGATCAAATTTGCCAGTACGGCAAAACATCAATTTCATATGTAAGGACCTAATATTAAGAAGCAAGGTTACAACTAGGTTTGTGTTGTGCCCGGTCGTTGATATCCAACGCACAATAAATAAATAAATACGGCCAATATCTACCACCTTTTCTTCGGATTCGGTACGCGAGTGCACAGACGAAAGATAAAGAATACTTATGAGTATTCTTTTATTTAGTTTTCAAATTAAAAGCTAATTTTGGTGGCAAATAATACATATAAAAAACACGGAAATTTTTTTCATTCTCTGATAATTTTAGTCTCATTAATATATTTGGCATTACATGCAAGTAAATATAAAAACAAATATTACAGAACAAACATTTTGAGGGTAAAAAACGAATTTTGTAGGAACACATCAAAATAAAATTATATCTGAATGAACAACTTTCTGTCTTAATCTTAATTCGTAATTTTACTTCATAAAATTTTTTTTTTAAACGACTAAATAAAGCTACCTGGGAATATTTGTGATGATATTAATATTCTTATATTGAACAGTTTATGCATTAATATTCAAGGTTAGAAAGCCAAAAGGGCATTAGTAATTATTTCCAACTTTACAGGGAGCAAAATAAAGTTAATCTAAATGTGATTTTGTCAATTAAACGATTTCCGCCTGCGTTATAAAAGAAACATTGACAAAATCAGATTGGCAGAACTTTTTGTTGCTCTCCTGTAAAGTTCGAAATAATCACTAACGCCCTTTTGGCTTTCTACCCTCGATATGTATTATTTTTAAAAAGTATTCATTTTAAAATAATTTTCCGTTTGGCCCTACATGCGACACCTAAGAGCCCCCGGAAGTTAAAAAAACTGAACGTCAAGCTGAGCAATCCTACTACATATTAAAAAATGTTAAAAAAAACATTAGTAATTTACAAAATACAGATTTTAATTAAAGGAGAAATAAACAAATAGAGAAAGGTTAGCTATTTAGAAATTTTAGTAAGAAAACAAAAGATAAGAAAAGACGAGAAGCCGCGCGCGTGTGAAAAGCTTCGGATGGCTGCAATAAACGACAAATAAAAGCAATGTTACCGCCGTGCGTGTTTTTATGACAAATGGAAACCAACGCAGCCACCATCGGCGAGATATATCAGTATCTTATCTCGCAGCTTAGCATTAAAGCTCCTTAGCGTTACATATCGGCGCCATCCGTTCACGCCGCCGATAGGCGAGGCAATAAATTCACATTATCTCCCCGGAGCCTCCGCAGACGGTGAACTCGCGCTGATCACGGCTCACAACACTTTCAGCGGTCGCCCATAAACTGATGGAATTGGTACGGAACGAGATTTGCGAGCTGCTGCATCGAGGGCGAACAATCTGTAGCAGTTAAACCACAGAACGATACTTGTCCCAGTGAGACGTCTGTGAATCCCACGTTTTGCGTAGATAACATTTTAATACGAGTGTCTGAAAAATGTTGATTTAAGCTTGTTTTTAAGTGTTGGTGAAAAGTCAGAAAAAAGCATACACAAATTAAAATGTACACAGCGGGCCAAGGAAACGCAGATGCTCGGCGTGAGCCTTCGAGATAAAATCAGAAATAAGACGCCGAACAAAAGTTGCCGATATTATGGACCGTATTGCGAAACTAATGTGGCAGTGGGCTCGACAGGAGGATACTAGATGGGCACCCAGAATCCTACAGTGGAGGCCCTGGACGAAAAATAGAAGCGTCGGAAGGCCTCCCAAAAGGTGGTCTGACGACATTGTCCAGCAAGCAGGAAGAACCTGGATGCGAAAGGGGAGAAACAGAGATGAATAGAAGAAAATGGAGGAGGCCTACATCCAGCAGTGGAGGGAAAAAGGCTAAGAAAGAAGAAGCTCGTTTGCCTCGGAGGCTGCATCAATGGCTACTCAATTCCTTAATTTATTTTCTTGGCACGGGATAATATGTAGTATGTAAATTTTAAGTTTAAGAACTAAAGTAAACGACATTACTCAAAGAGCGCAACAGGAAATGTTGTTATTGTAGCCGGGCCTCGTGATCGAGGATCCCCTCGCCATTCTGACTTAGTTGTTGGTGCGCCTCTCATGAGCTTTGTGATGGGAAGCTATTCGAGAGGCGCACTCTCTCCCGCGTACACTTCACACAGGAAGCGGTCAGGTTGCGTTGGTTGGTCCCGTTGACGCATGATTGCGGCTCGCTGCTCATTTTTTACTCGTCTGGCTGTTGCAAAATCATCAGCCCGAGAGCAAACTCTCCTCCAGCTCACACGATCGTGTGCCAGCTGCTCCTAATTCTCGGGTGCTCCACATAGGCTCAGCGATTCTCGGAGACAGTCTTTATACCTTTTCTTCTGTCCTCCGGTCTTTCGCCTGCTCACTATCTCCCCATATAAGACCCGCTTCGGAAGTCTGTGATCGTTCATGCGAAATACGTGTCCGTCCATTTCAATCTCGCTTCCACGATCATGTCCTCAATTGGCCGACATTTAGAGCGATGCAGAACAATAACATTAGATATATGGTCGCTCCAGTGGATCTGTAGAATGCGGCTGAGGAATCGTTGGTGGAACATTTCCAGATTCCTAACGTGTTACGCATGGACGCAAAAGGAAATAGACCAGACATCTATCTCTGCCGAGAAGTGAACTCGCTGGGGAAGATGGCATTTGAGGGTGGACCCAAACAGGAATAAAAAGTGTGGATCGCTCGTCACATTCGAGGTCCGACGACATGAGGCAGGAAGCCAAATGAACGCGCAGAAAGGAAGATAGAGAAGACCGGCAAATATTAGGAAGCGCATACAGAAATCGATGGACATGGGCTAGTGATGAGTTGGAAATATTTAATAATATATCAAACGCATATCTTTATGGTTAATTATTATTGTGAAATGCACTTGTATCTTTCAGTAAGCAAATTTGCACAATTAATTAGTTAAATTTAATTAATTAAAGATTTAAATTAAAGAATCATCCACCATAATTATTATACATAAAGAATGCCTTACTTAAAGCAGTTGGACTTGAATGTAGAGCAATTTTGATTTTTCTATTATTTCCGAACAAGCCGACTTAAGTTATCTCGCGTTAAAGTCAACATAATTCGTCCAAATTAAATAGAAAACTATATCACAGAAAACCAATGTCATAATTATTCTATCTTAAAAACAAAAGTCAAAAGTGGGTCAAGTACAATTTTAGACACAACATGTCGGAGAGGAACTTCCACATCCCGAACTGGCGACCACCGCGCCTCCATTAGCCGGTGTCCGTCCGGGACAGCAGGGAGACAGTCGGGGGCCGCGCCCGGTACCGACTGTCCCGCCCACGGTCGCCCAGACCACCGGGCCGGTCGCCGCCCGTGCGCAGGCCGGGGGAGCGTATAAGGATATCGGAGGGATTAATAGAGATACGCGCTCAATAGAAAATGTATCATGCGATAGTGAGACACGGGCGATTAATAAACCACGCCAACTGCGGTATGACAGCGCCATCCGGTATTGGAAATTATTGATTTAAAGTGAATTGATATTCAAGTACCAAATAGGTGTTCGGTATTGTTAACCTTCCAGCGGGCGCGCGGCCGTAAAATTTACGACAATTGCACCTTATCGCATCCCCCACTTTTACCACTTAGTCGCAAGCATCGAGCTCCGAGCCATTCGAGGGTCAGTGTCTCTCTAAACTACAGACGAACCGGGTGTGCTTAGAAGTTTTGGTTATTCATTGATATTTGGAAATTTCCGTTGAGGGTAAATTTTACAACACGCGCCTTAAAGTTTAAGTATATTAAATAAACTACTTTTTTCTATTTCTTTTTCATTTATATCGTTTCTTTTATAGCGAAATGAAGACGTGTTTAAGAAGACACAAAGCATAAAATATTGATTCTGATTAATAGGTCGTTAAAATATTTTGTTTTGAAATATAAAAATATTTAGAGTGCTGTTTCGTTTTTTGTTTAATTAATTCAAATATATATTTTTTAAATTACTGTCATTTATCATTTTTCATAACCTTACAGCAATTCCCTACCATTTATATAAAGAAAACAACATTTACACGGAGAAAACTTGATGACGTAAAATTTACGGCACGCCCCCGCTCAAGGGAAATTAATCAGCGCGCCCGCTGGAAGGTTAAATAAACGATGACGCAATATGAATGGTTGCAGTAAAATAGGCACCAAGTACCAAAATTTCATTTTTCAAACCAAGTATGCAGCTTGGTTCTATATGACATCGCCACTAACCCCAGTGATGCATTATGCCCCTGCAATGTTGCATTTAGCCGTTATGCTCGTTTGAATATCGCTACTTCGCCATGTACCACGGCGCATTATTTTAAAAACGGCACTAAGTGCCATGGTCCGCTAACTTCAGATTGTATTAAAATGTCTGACCAAGTAGGGAGCGCGTCGGGTAAGCTCCCCATCCAAACAACAAGGAAAAGGTGTTATAAATAATGTAGTACAAATAAAAGAAGAAAAACACAAGGCCTGGAATATACATCAATAACTCAGAATATAATTCCAGCAAAAAATCCACCAGTAAATAAGGTATGATTTATTTTGTGTTGAAATTAACATTCATCCCGGTATTTTGTTACGGACAAGGGATACTGTTTGAATATGCTCCGGGTACTTACCTCATGTTAAACTACACTTAGTGACTTAATGCTTTTCATAGGACAGAGCGCTGGCTACATGAGAGTTGTTTCAAATGTATATTTCGCAACTTAATTACAGGAAACACAGAATACTATTTATTTTAGTTTTTATGTAGAAAAGACAGGTAGGATGTATAGTATAGATTTTTCAAAAAAAAATCTCATAAAAACTTATATATGACATTATTATTATTCAATATTTCTTGTTTTCATCGGCTTGTCGGCCATGGTACTTAGTGCGTAATGATTCAACCTTCATATATAGAGACGCACACACTGTACGTCCAAATAAGGTGAAGAAATTTTTTTTTAAATCGATATCAAATATTTATCAAATAGAATAGGTCCACACACCCGATGCCAAGATAAGGAGACGAGCACCACTTTAAGCAATAATAAAAACGTATTATTATTATAATTAATATTACCGTGCAAAAATTGAGAACAGATTTTTATCATTTTATTTGAGTTGCATTGATGCGAATGAATTCTTCATAATCGATATAAGTTACTGTAGTGATAGTTTTGGAAAAAAAGAAGTCAGAATCACTGAAAAAAATGCAAACTTGATATTGTGTATCTTCATAACTAGTGATGTTGGGTCACGGTTGCTTGAACATTTTCAACTCATCATAGAGGCAGGAATCCACATTTAAGTTTTTTCCTACTATCTATGTGATATGAGCTGTATACAATTTTTAATACAAAAATTGATAAAAAATAATGGATTTTTCGATTTTCTATCATCTTCAAAATAGACCTCATTGGATAATACATTCGCGCCAGCGCTTTTTTAAATCTTCAAACTTTTTTTAGTACTTCTGGAACGCAATTTTCGATCTGGAAATTCGTCGAATAAGGAAGCTGAGGCATCATAGGTTTTATTCGGTGTTTTTTTTAATCAAGAAATTTGGTGTATTTTTTACACGTGAAAAAAAATCGCAAAGCATGCTAAGACATGTGTAGCCTTTACGACGGCCAACATTATAGCAATCATCCGATACGCCTACAAAATTACAGGATAAAACAAAAAATGTGCTACCAGCGAAATTGTAAAAATTCGTGTATTTTTTTCACATTTTTCTCCTCCGTATTTTGGCTTCATTTAATATAGTAAGATACGAGCAATACGGTGATTTTACTGAACTCATCATTTCTTTAATAAAATCCTTCTGGTAGTGTTTGTGCTATATACGAGTATATAAATATGTATTCATACAGTAAACAAATAATAGATCACGAGCTTCGATTTTTTGTAACCAAATATGTGAGTAAGCTTATGAGAGGAAGATTCGTAATGCACATAACAATACATAACAACAGCACTGTTAGAATTAACAGGTCAATTTTGAATAGAATAAAGCTTTCGAATAAAGACATATAGAGGTAATTAGGTCCTACAACAAGCTGTCAATAGGAATATTGACGCAGAATTTACAGTAAATGATCCTACCTTCAGCCGGCTCTGACCTCAGCAGGTCACCCTGGAGGTCCAATGGCTCCAAAAGATTCATCAACTTCGCCAGTTTCTCCCAGGGATCTGATTCCCCTCTGAAAAAATAAGTCCAAATAAATAACTGTACTTAATACATTCAATCCAGCCGGCATCAATTTGGTTGATAGTTAAAAGACATTTTTAATTTTTAAATCAACGCCTTTGTGGAATATTATATATGTGGGGTATAAAAGCAAAGACGGTAATATTAAAAAATATATATAATACAGTCATTGGGGGTACCTAATTTATAAAGAACTGAATTCGAGATTTTATAGGCAACGTAGCCTACAAATTTATAGGAAACATGATTTTGGAAGGGATAGATGCATAAAACTTAGAATTTGGTACATTTTGAATTAGTAATCCTTGCTGACTGCATTCAACACATTTTTTTTTAATTTTGTGAATATTGCTGCCTTCGCTTTTACATTTATATTAAAAATAATTTTACTTTAGCCAATCAATTATACTCGGTTGACGTAATAAAAATTCTTCATCAAGACATAATATAATAAATAATGAAAATATAATAAAACATACCTATATTATCATAAACAGTTTATTATGTAATTATGTCATATTCAAATTGTTTATACTTTGTACTCTAATGTCACTTCAGGACCATCTTTCAGGGTCTATGTGTTGACGGCCTGTTTGTTAAAAAATAAAATAATTTAAAAAAAGAACACCTTTAGAATATTTTTGAGTAGGTATGTCCAAATTTTTCAGAACAGAACTGGATTTTTTGTCACACATTTTTGTCACATTAATCAAGCAATGTATATATAGATGTCTCACAGGGACGAAACTGTATATTTATGGGAAAGTAGGTATAGAATTTTTGGGTGCACGTAGGGCTTACGACCTATCGTGCGGCAGGCTTAGGTGATCACTTTACACATATGCGATGTTCGCCATTTCCATTCCACAGAATACCATTTCTATTAATTTTTGGAAGTTGTATATATAATATATATACATTGATTGATTAAAACACCTTTAGTTTGCTGTGATTTTAATTTGGGCACTCCTTGAACGCTGTAAACAATGCTTTCATTTTCTCATAGGCATATGTCAGAAATTTAAAAGAATCTTTTAAAGGCGTTGTCTAGGTAGTGGGTGAATAATAAACGACCAATCACTTTTTTTTTCTTCGAAAAAGAAGACTAAATATGAAGAAATGATGGAGAATAAAAGCGCCCTCAAAAGGCCTCGCACGATCAAATATCGGATGGAAGGGAGCGAAGCATTCTTTCCTCTATACACGCATGTATATGTAAAATTGGGAAAAATCTAAATACAGTAAATCTAAAACGGTAATTACCCTACTAAATTTGTAGCCTGCTGAAATACAACTTCATTAAAAACTAATGGAACATTAATCTCCTGGACCGGAGCGCAAGGATCTGTCTCCGAGCAGAGTCAGGTATGAATAATATCCGCGTCAGATGATAAATAATATTGGGGTATTTATAGCTTCCTTGGCAATATTCTTAATTGAGAACCGCTCTGGTAGTCAATCACCGCGGCAGGGTTAACGACGCGGCCCAATACAACTTACTAATGGTGCAATAGGTACGCGACGGAATGCACACATACATACACTTAACTCTCAAGGTGCTATTGAAAATATAGTTTTACATTGTTTTAGCGATTTCAACTTGATTTATGTATTATTATTATTATCACTACAATTGCATTATCCTTCACATTAATTAGAATTCAAATTATTCATTAGACGTAGTAAAAACAAAGATAAAAACTAACCCATAAAAACCAAGTTTTTATTATACTCCCTTTATATATAACCATAACAACAATTGAAGAAGAATTAAAACATATAACATAACACTAAATTTACAGGAATTCACTATATTTCTAAAATGTCAGATGTTTTGAGATGTCAAGATTTTGATAGATTCAATTATCATCAATATCTTACCTTAAGAATTTCCAGCGTCGAATGATTTAAAATAGTCAGAATCAGATTTGAGTAATGTAGAATTCTTCAAAACTAAGCAGAAATCTAAAAGAAATAAATTATTATTCGATTTCTTTCCAAAAATCGAAGGGTGCTGTCGTCTGTGAACCAATTGTCATAAATTTTCGAAATTCGTAGTGAAATACCTATAACACCGACGGAGTAATTCAAATTTTAAATATTCCGTGACGTCATCAGTCCGCCGTTGGTAGTAATCAAACTTTTCTTGCAAACTGCGGTTCGAACGGAATATAACGTTGGTGTTTTGATTTCAACCTGGAATGGATGTTGATATTTTTTAAGTGAGTGTACCTATTTTTTAATTTTAATGATTTCTCGTTTTTTAAAATCATATCGGTTATTCTATTCATTTCCTAGAATATTTGTATGGTTTCCAACTTTAAAAAACCATTAAAATTTCGAAAAATCCAAATTATACTATAATTATTTTAAAAATTTAAACGAAAATTTGTTAGATCATTTTCATCGTCGCCACAAGTCTGCCTGCAAAGTTTCAGTTCGATTGGATCACGGGAAAAGGGTTAAAAATAGATCCAAAGTTTTTTCGACAGACAAGCAGACGCTACGAGTTAAAAAAGGGAGTAAAAGAAGTTCATTTTTTTGAAGCCACAATGAAAAGTAGATAAAATTACATTAAATGATTGATTCGGTCAAATTATGGAAGAAGAAAATTTCCAGAAAATTTTACGTTAAATGTTTTATACATTTTTATTTTTTTAAATTAAAAAATAAAGATTCGAACTCGGAATACGTATGGCATAAATGTTCTTACTACTTTCAAATCAAGTTAAACGCTTGTGCTACTAAAATATGATTAACTTGCTGGTGTCCTAGAATCGGCTCGAACCACTGATCATTGGATCACGAAAGTCATAACCACTACACCAACAAGACACTCAACCACTAATTTAACAAATAATCGTATTCGTAATAAGAGAAATACCTCAATTTTATTTACGATGATCAATTTAGAAATAAAATATACCTAATAATCAATTAAAATATCAAAAATACACGAGAAGTCTTCTTTGGAGTACCGGTAATAATAGTACGAACATTCAACCTTTAAGGACACGATAAAAATTTCGAGCATAAAATAAAATCGACAAATTATCTCAGAAATTTTAACAACCACTAAAAATGAAATTGCCATCTGAAAGGACTACGTTAATTAAAAATATGTACAATCGGGTAATAAATAACTATACTCCATTAGCACACTGTCGGGGATCTATTATGTTTCAAGTCAGTCTCGTTAATGTGCAAGTACCACATAAACATAAAAATAATTTTTAAAGAAAATGTTAAAAACTTATATTTAGTGCATTTAAATTAGCTAACACCCACCCAGATTCATAGGTATTATAATATTTTCCAATTATTTTTTAGAGCTATAATGATAGTGACCGAGATAAAATTATTTAATTAATTTTTAATATTTAATAAATTGATAATATTTAATAAATTTTCTTCATTACACATGTTATACTTTTACGCAAGCTTACCTAAGCAAAATACAGGGTGTACCAGAGCTAGCAGCAGAAACTAGGTTGGTGGATTCCTGACTATGTTATGAGTCTAAAATGTTCAAGCAACCATGGCCTAATATCAATAGTTATGGATATATGCAATATCAAAGTTTGCATTTTTTTTTTCAATATTTCTTACTTATTGAAAAGTTGAACTATCATTACAGTAACTTATGTCGATTATGAAAAATTCATTCGCTTCAATACAAGTCGAATCAAATGACAAAAACCTTGCAAAAATTGAAAAAAGTTAATTTTCAGATAATTTTCCAAAACAATAGGAATTACCGATAACTCAGCTATTCAATTAAATTTGTTATAACGATTTTTCAAAATATATTTTTTTTTTCAAACAGTATGTACAAAAATACAACGCCTATTTCATAAGTAAAATTAAATAAACTCGGTGCAACGTACCATATTCAATTTTAATTTTACTAAAAGTAAAACTCAGGGTAACACGCCAAAATTGTTCACACTGTCATTGGATGCCGTATGTACTACCGGATAGGGTGATTATTTAAAAAAAAGTAATGACAAACGTTTATATAATTAAGAGCATTTTTAATCCATCGTTTTGTAGTGGCTGACCTCAGAGTTTGGCGTCTACTATTTAAGTCATCTGGGATGCAGAGTTCTTGAAGATACAGACGCGCCATATTATGTGTCGCCTTGTACATTAACCAACACAACTTAAACTCGACTCTTTGAGGAAAACGAAGCCAATGTAGTTCACGCAAAAGGGATGTTATATGCGAGAACTTTGATGCTCCGTATACTATTCTTGCTGCCGCATTAAGAATTGACCATAATCTATCCAGCTGGAATATTGGAAGTCCAGCATAAATGCTATTACAGTAGTGAACACGTGACACCACAAAAGCATTTTTGAGTAGACGGGCGACTTCAGCGGGGAGGTATCTCGGAATACTTTTAATCTGTATATAGATGATGTATGGAACAAACACCAAAATTCCAATTGTGATTTATTTAGAACAACATTAAATATTATTCTTAGAAAATAATATAATAAATTAAATATATACATAAATGCAGGAAACATCGGTTTACAAAAACAATTAGCTCTAACGCCAAAACAACACATAACTGCCTTTCGGTCAGTGCAATGTGCAGTCCAGGAAAGTTAAACGTGCAAGTTTAGATTTAACTCGTGGATTACGCTCTAACTATGTATGTACCAGATAATAAATCTTTAGTGACAAATGTGAGAAGCGAATAACGACCTTCTTCCATCTCTTCAACTACCAGAATTTAAAAATCAGTGCGAAATTCGTATCCATATTTCTTACGCGCACAACGAACATGACCGAAATGTAGGCCTACATACAAGTTTAATCCATTGAAAATGCATATTTTTTTAATATCAAATTCATTCTTATCATATATTAATGAATTTACATTCTTCATGCCTGTCCTCGAGTGAGTGTGTACTAATAATCTTAATTATAAAACGGAAAAAAGCTGTGCGCTCTGTCATCGTTAAATTTGCGCAGCTCGTTCAATCTGGAATTTCGCGACAAACGCGACTTTTTTTAACCCGCGACTTCACTTGCATTGTGCTTTAAAATTTCCATTTAGCTGTCAAAAAAAATAAACTTTGAAAATACATTTTTATAGAACACATGGAGAAAACCATGTGGTGAGAGAGAAAAACGTTGGACGTAAATATGAAATTAATATATAGATAATACAACATTCCAATTAACAAGCGAATCCTAGTATAAAAGCTAATATCACATATAAATAATATATATTTGACGTTGAATATTTTTTTAAATTAAAATATGGAGAACTAATAAAATATTTTGATAATATTTTCATCCATACAATTCCTTACAAAGTTTAACTGTCACTGTGCATTTCATTTTATATAGATTTTTTGCAAATATAAGTAGTGTAATGTTAACTGAAACGTGTCGATATTACTTCATTTCTTTTAACTCGTGGCGTCTGCTTGCTTGTTTCCTTGACGAAAAAACTTTGGATCGATTTTTAACCCTTTTCCTGATCCAATCGAGCTGAAATTTTGCAAGCATACTCGTGGCAACGATCAAGAAGATCTATCGAATTTTCGTTAAAAAAAATAATAATTATAGTATATTTTTGGATTTTTAGAAATTTTTAATGTTTTTTTCAAATTGGAATCATTACAAAAGCTACCAACGGCGGCCCGATAACGTCACGGAATATTTAAAATTTGAATTACTCCGCCAGTAGATATAATAGGTACTTCACTACGAATTTCGAAAATTTATGACAATTGGTTCACAGATGACAGCACACTTCTGTTTTTTGGGAAAAAATCAAATAATAAAGAGATATTTTTAGAGATTTCTGACATAGATATTTGTCTAGACGTGTTTCATTTTCAGTCAACCAATTATTTAATTACACGATGGTAAACTTAATTTACAAAGAAAGGGAGTAAAATAAAAACTTGGTTTTTGTGGGTTAGTTTTTTTTTTCGTGGTAACATCCCACTCTGGACTCAATCTCAATATCAGCGGGAATGTTTCCCAAAGGTCGGCATTGACGCTGAGCCGCGCGCCGCCGCCGTCGCGCGCCGTAAGCAACTAACGGTCGAGGTGTTTACGAAACGTCCCGTGGAAATGGCGGCGCGGATTAGGCGAGAGCCAGCAACAAAAAACGGGCGAGATAGATCTCCGACCGCAACGCCGGGGAGCGGCGGCGAAGGTCGCCCGGAGGTAATGACGCTCCGGCCGGGAATTATGCAATGTGCTTCTTTACCCCTCGGCGCCCGCGTGTGCGTGTGTGCTGAATCGGACACCGCCAGGTGTAACATTACGCTTCGATGGAATGCTATTAGTTCGGCCACTTTGGACTGGGAGAAGATCGACCCATCACATTCGCCGAAACCTCGCGCAGACACGATAAATTATTGCTTTTTCAGAATATGTGTCATAATAGAGCAAGAGCCCTTGAACGCCAGACCAACGTCATAGTATAAAAGCTGAAAGATTCTCTGCGCAATGTCCCCAACAGAGGTAGGAAGGACTGGCTACTACGAAGTTTGGATCATAGTATAAAAGCTGAAAGTTTCTCTGCGCAATGTCCCCCAACAGAGATAGGAAGAACTGGCTATTATGAAGTTTGGATCATAGTATAAAAGCTGAAAGATTCTCTGCGCAATGTCCCCAACAGAGGTAGGAAGGACTGGCTACTATGAAGTTTGGATCATAGTATCAAAGCTGACAGTTTCTCTGCGCAATGTCCCCAACAGAGATAGGAAGAACTGGCTATTATGAAGTTTGGATCATAGTATAAAAGCTGAAAGATTCTCTGCGCAATGTCCCCAACAGAGGTAGGAAGGACTGGCTACTATGAAGTTTGGATCATAGTATCAAAGCTGACAGTTTCTCTGCGCAATGTCCCCAACAGAGATAGGAAGAACTGGCTATTATGAAGTTTGGATCATAGTATAAAAGCTGAAAGTTTCTCTGCGCAATGTCCCCAACAGAGGTAGGAATGACTGGCTACTATGAAGTTTGGATCATAGTATAAAAGCTGAAAGATTCTCTGCGCAATGTCCCCAACAGAGGTAGGAAGGACTGGCTACTATGAAGTTTGGATCATAGTATAAAAGCTGACAGTTTCTCTGCGCAATGTCTCCAACAGAGGTAGGAAGGACTGGCTATTATGAAGTTTGGATCATTGTATAAAAGCTGAAAGTTACTCTGCGCAATGTCCCCAACAGAGGTAGGAAGAACTGGCTACTATAAAGTTTGGATCATAGTATAAAAGCTGACAGTTTCTCTGCGCAATGTCTCCAACAGAGGTAGGAAGAACTGGCTACTATGGAGTTTGGATCATAGTATAAAAGCTGAAAGATTCTCTGCGCAATGTCTCCAACAGAGGTAGGAAGAACTGGCTACTATAAAGTTTGGATCATAGTATAAAAGCTGACAGTTTCTCTGCGCAATGTCTCCAACAGAGGTAGGAAGAACTGGCTACTATGGAGTTTGGATCATAGTATAAAAGCTGAAAGTTTCTCTGCGCAATGTCCCCAACAGAGGTAGGAAGGACTGGCTACTATGAAGTTTGGATCATAGTATCAAAGCTGACAGTTTCTCTGCGCAATGTCCCCAACAGAGATAGGAAGGACTGGCCACTATAAAGTTTAGATCATCGTGGCTTTGGCAGGTAACAGGTAGCAAAGGTGTATAAAATTGCTACCCAAAAACGCTTAAGTATAAAGCCTACTTTTTTAATATTTTCTTCGGGATAATATAAGAAATCACGTAATCCATTGTCAGACACTTACTATCGTGGCAACTCCCCGCCAGACACCCTTGAACTTTTGTAAATTGTAAGTGTACTTACGTCATAGAACAAAAGCTGAATTTTATATATGTTTCTTGGGTAACTATCAAAAGATGTATTCTCAGTAGCCAAACAGTTTCTACAGTTCTAACGTCTTGCCAGACAAAGTTAAGGGTCAGCCGTAGGTACTAGCGCGAAGGCAATCGGATGCGAGTAAAAATATTTATTTGGTTTCATCGGATAATTCTATGATGCAACTCTAAGGTAGTATTCAAAATACAGCGCAGAATGCGCTTAACGCATCCCCAATGTTGTTATCTTTAACACACAAATGAGACCTATTACTGTAGAGAAAAACATCAAAAATAGGCCCAGGCTTGAGCTAAATGTTTTGTGACTTTACTAGGAAACAAAGCCTGAACTATCAGTGTGAGAAGACTACCTACATTGTTCGAAAAACAAATGAGAAAGGTACGAGAAAACAGACAATAAATAATTAAATCAGAGTTGCGTCAAAAGTGGCGTAAAAAGAATGAGTCGTTTGATCAGTTAATCTTGCGCATTAATCAAAATGTCCACGATGTAATAAATCCCAAATTGAAACGTTACAATCTCAAACAAGCCAAGGAACGTAAAATAAACGCGCCAATAGTAATAAAAATCAAGAGTCAAGAAGCAGGTTACGAAGTAAAGTCTAAACCGTAAGTAGCTGCATCCGAAAACGAAATGAGAATACGGCTCGGCCATTTGCACTTAATGGGCACACATTACAATCCATCTATCTATAAACTAATCATCGTCTGAAACAATTTGGAAAATATCCAAATTACATTGGTCCGTCGATTCGTCTCGGTGGTGAAATTGATGGAGATATTTCCGCCTCCCGGGCCCGGGTTCCCAGAGACCGCAACTATTATTACTCCGCGTCTTGACACTGGCTCCTAACGTTTCGTATGGTTAATGCGTACGGATACAGTTAATGCGTAAAATATTACTTTTTGATGGACGGCCGCGGCTGTCCCGCGGGCCGAAACATCCACGGGCGGTCAAGGCGGGGACCGAAGACACGGAAACGCCCGAATGCTTAATGCAAAAAAATACGACCACACTTGCATGTAGTTTTTTTCTGTTCAAAATGTTCCCAAGTCTTCACGGCCGCTCGGAATGTTTTGTGTGAATACGACCTCCCGAAGATTCGGGGTCGATGATGAACCCCGCAATCCTACTCGAATGGTTGTATTGCACATAATACCTTCGGAAACTCTAACCTAGTTCTGCTTCAAAAAATAGGTATAATAAAAAGATTGTATTCTGTTCCATTATTAACATATACATACTTATTCATTCATGCTCTCATGTATCATACTCCTGTCCCCAAACACAAGTATTACTTTACTGGGGACAGTTAAACATGTATAAAAAAAAATGTAATATTCAATGTAAAATGTTTCAATAAAGAAATCAATATATATATATATATATATATATATAACGAAACCCGCGTTTCCCTACCCGCCAAGTTTTCTTCACAACCAGCCACAACCACCCACCGGTGGTTATGGTGGTGGAAAGACCTTGGTGTCACATCGAAAATATGCGAGTTTGGTGGGGGTGGCTGTGCGTGGGTGGGAGTGGGTGACGAAAATGAGCTTTCTAGCACATTGCTTTGTTATGGAAAGGCCGCAAATGCTTCAGATTGTTTCAAAATAGGCGCGCCGACTGTGTCGGTAAGTCTAGAAGGTTCCGGAAAAACCTGCTCTAGAAAATTCTGGAAGGAGAAGGTTCTAGAAAATTCCCGAAAGTTCTATAAGGTTCTAAACCGAGTGGCGGAATATGTCGGTATGTCTAGAAGGTTCCTGTACATTCGACAAATTTCTTGAAAGTTCTGGAAGGAGAATGTTCTAGAAGGTTCGCGAAAGTTCTATGACGATCCAAACAATGTAGTAAAAATCTAAGCGTGCGAAGCCGCGCGGGCACAGCTAGTTTCAATATTTAAAAAAACCTTCCCCGCGGAGACCGAAACCCTGGTGTCGAGGATACTAACCATTACGCTGCTAAGAAAAAAAGATGCAAAAACAGCTATTTCCTACAAAATACAAATATCTTTATTAATACTAGACATTTGTTCTTAAAGTTCAACAGAGATATATGTATATCTACGTGTATTGTTAAACAAATATAAATATTAGTTTTAAAATTATATGTTAAGAATGTATAAATGATAAATATAAAAATATTTGTTACCATAGTCTATCAGAGGTATATCAAGATGATAATGCACGTACTCAGTGACTTGTGGGAGATATAATTTTACTGGGGTACCGACCGAATAAAACGCATTCCACGTTAAAATACCTAAAAGACGGTCAAAACGAAATCAGATCAGATTGTGGAAACGCCAAAAATCACCGGAGCGGAAATTTTGAAACGATTCCTCCGAGACCGCAAGGCTGATCGCGCGGCAGAGTCGCGATGTGTGCCGCCCAACGGGAGACTGCGCGACCGCAGCGCACCGACGCTAATTGCTGCAGATCTACATATCTCCGATGTGTCCGCGCGCGCGACGCCGCCCATAGCCGGCGGCTGTAGCAATGATCGTGCCCGGTGCTCTCGTTGCGATGATAAATCGGTACGAGACGTCTCGTAATCGGTTTGCGCGCGAGGAGGGCGCCAGGCCTCGGAACCACGAACCTCCGGATACTTCTAGCGCTTGTCAGGTTACGGAACGTTAGCGGCGGTAATGGACTTCCCGAACTTGATTTTTCAGCCTCTGCAGCAATGATATAATAAACTGTAGATGCGTGAAATTTTGAAACTCAAAAGTAAGTTAACTGTCTTACTTGCATTCTTTATCGAACGGACCGAAACAAAACGCCGACTACGAAAACTGCGCCGAAAAAAAAGTCCCGGGAAAAGGGAACAGAGGATCGTACACTATTGTAAGAATGAGAATGTTATTTTAGTCACCGTGACTTCAAATTACCTGATTTTTACGTGATTTACAGGATATTATTCGGTTTAAAAATTAGCCTCGAATAATAAAGAAATTGATATTTTCTGGATACTTCATGAAATGGAGAAAATATTACGATTTTTATTGTTTTATTTCTTTTTCATTTCACACTGGGTTCACAACAACCTTAGCAATACAGTTTATTTTTAGAAGTCATGTATAGATCTACATATCAAATGCTTAGTTACTTAAGCATTGATACATGATTCCATATAATACCCGGCTGGGCTGGAGCTCGCAGAAGGGATGACGGCGGAAGAACCCTTAAGGTCAGAGAAGATGAGAAGATGAAGGTCAGATGGCGACCGGCCGTGAAAACACATGCCAAACAAAAATCTCCCTGTACGGAGAGACAGACCTCCAGCGACAGGTGGCCTAATATTGAGAGGAAGCTGGCGGCACAAGATGTTCCCGTTGAGACATCGCGGGGAAGATTCTGGCACCTTTGTACGAGGAACTGCCCTGGATGAACCGGGATAGGGGGCAGGGAGAAAAAGAAGAATCGGACCACAACCTTATCAATACAGTTTATTTTTAGAAGCCGTGTGTAGATCCACATATCAAATGTACCTTTAACATTGTTACAATGAGTGTCCATGATTCCATTCCATGATTCCCATATGCAAATTTAGGTCATAGCTGCTTCATGCAGAATAATGCGGATCGGGCTTGCTTTTTATTTATTTAATCGATAATACATTTAACAATGATAACTAGCAAATTATTATTATATGTTATACCTCTCCAAAAAGAATTAAGATTCTTTAGATGTGGCTCACCACATAATAATTATGAAATCGATAATATTAAAACTAAAAATATACGTCTACGCCATAATGATAATAATCGACAGTCGTACGCAACTAAGGTATGGAATGAATATGAATAAATAAAATAGACGGTTATGCGCCAAGTTACAAGCAAGTAAAATATAATCCGCATGTAATGGACACTTATTACGCTATTAAGCGGTTCTACAATAAGAACGTGACAGCTAAGGAAGACAAAAGGGTGAACGGACGTAAGCCTATACTGCTTGGGTTGAACGGTCCGTTTTCATAGATACGATACTTATTTTTAAAACACCAAAAAACTCAAGATCGCCCAATCAGTGATTATTGATCTGCGTCGTATCCAGCCAAATAATAACTAATTATATTATTGATAGATTTGGCGTTAGCATTGTAGAGATTATTCATAATGATCATTAAATTGGACGAAAAACCATGTTATCTCTACGCGAGTTTAAAAATATTTTTATAATTTACTACTTTAGTTCCGAAAGTGACAATCTCTCATCGACAGGTGAAGTATTAACATAATATTTTTATATTTTCTGTATTCCTACCTATTTCAAATTTTGAAAATATAAAAATATTATTTTAAAAAAATATTGATTATATTATTAGTGTATTTTTTTTTTAAATAGAGATGCGAACACGGAATACGTGTCACATCAATATTCTAACTATTATCAAACAAAGCTAAACGCTTGTGCTATGAAAATAGGACTAACTTGGTGATCTGGAGTGAGATTTGAACCCGCGACCTTTGGATCACGAGTCGAGATTATCTACTTCTTTTATGAGTAATTCCACCAACATGTTTCGGTAAAACCTTACCATCGTCAGGGTGTTGTATAACTGGTTTAGATTACAAACACTCATATAAAAGAAATAGATAATATGCAAATAATATAATCAATATTTTTTACTCCCTTTATATATTAACTCGTGGCGTCTGCTCGCTTGCTTGCCGGCTTGCCGCCAAAAAAAACTTTGGATCGATTTTTTACCCTTTTAGACTCGTGGCGACGATCAAGAAGATCTATCAAATTTTCGTTAAAAAAAATAAATAATTATAGTATAATTTCGGATTTTTAGAAATTTTATTGTTTTTTTCAAATTGGAATTATCGTTGCGGCGGACCGATAACGTCGCGGAATATTTTCTAAATATGAATTACTCCTGCGCTATACATAATAGGTACTTCACTACGAATGTCGAAAATCTAAATTGACTGAAATGTTTTTAGAATTTAATCTTCAAAGCATCGAGTGTCTTATCAAAGCTCAAAACATCTGACATTTTAGAAATATATTAAATTACTGTAAGTTTAGTGTTATGTTATATGTTTTAATTCGTCTTTAATTGTTGTTATATTTTACAAAGAAAGGGAGTATACTAAAAACTTGGTTTTTATGGGTTACTTTTTTTAAATGTCAATCTACAATGTTGCTGAAATAATTGGAAAAAAACATATACACTATGTTATTGTTTTTCACCCAATTTAATGGCCATCAAGAACTAACTCATTGCCACCACACCTTTTACTAGAACTAACAACGCATGAAATTCATTTAGTCATGCACCAGTGTCCATATAAGTATGTTTCAACTTTGCCTAACCGATTTATGATTCTCCTATAATACCTAACAGTACAAGTGTAAGATTCTTTTTGGAGACGTACAGCGATAAAAACTAAGTTTATTAATAGACTATAAAAAACTTTTATTTAAAAAAATACTTATAAGACGCCCAGTCAAGAATTATCGGAGGTATTTACCCAGCGGTGTGATGACTACGACCGATAATGATGGCACAGTATTAATAATCCATTTCTTACATTTTTTACAAACATTTTTTAATTGAATAAATTTGAAATACGAAAAAAAATTTTAACATTGTATCAAAATTAGATTAATACTTTTAATAGTAGGGGAGGGTGGGGCGTGTTGTGACAGGGGCAGGTTGTGACAACGCGTTTAAAATTCGTGCCATTTGACTTAGCGTTACCCGCATAGATTCATTTTATGTAAACTCCGTAGCGTCAGTTGCTATCAAAATATTGGTTCCGTGCGGTTGATTTCATTAAAGTTAAACGATAAAGTTTGATTTTGAGGTACTAAACTAACTTTTTCTGCACTAACTCCAAGTGTTCTGTTGTTTTACCAATACTAGGTGAGTTATTTTACATTTTATTTACCAAATGTTGTGTCTTTTGGCTGTATTATCAGCAATAAAGGAAAACCTTTCGGTAAATAAATTCACTTGCGTAGACATTTTAATATAAAATGATCGTATGGGGCGAGTTGTTACAAAAATGTGGGGGCTAGTTGTGACAGTCACAACAAGCTTCGAAATAATTAAAATTTTATTTTTAATAAAACGATTATTAGATGTGAAACTGTACAGTTCAATTATTATTTTTACTTTACTTTTTTTCTACTTTACTTACGTACTTTTCTTCAAGGATTCACAATGGCACGAAATTACATATAAAAAAACGAAGAGGGGTGAAATTCCCGAAAGTGTTTACGAACGTACTGCTGCTGAGATGGAGGCTACAAAAATGTCTCTTCGAAAAGCCGCAGTGTCTTTTGGTGTCAATTATATGACACTTCATAGATCGGAAAAAAGCCCGTCCATTTGTGAATTCTAAGGTAGGCTATTCCAACCCGGGACAAATTTTTACCCACGCGCAAGAAAAAAAACTTGGAGATTACATTGCAAAATGTAACAAAGTTTATTATGGTTTGACCACAGCTGATGCGAAAAAGCTTGTATATGAGTATGCATGCCAAAATATGATCAAAATTCCCGAAAATCGGATAACACCATTAAACACCAAAACAAATCCGGCCTTAAGCTCATCCAAGAAAGAACCTACGTAATAGAAAGAAAATTAAAAGCGTAATTTTAACTGACTCCCCAATAAAAAAATACTTAGAATTGGAAGATAATCTAAGAAAGGAAAAGAAAGGCGAAAAGATGCGAAAGCGTAAAATCACAAAAGGAACTAAAAATAAAACAAGCAGCCAATAAAACAAAAACGGAAATAAAGAGAAAACTACACAAGAAAGAGACTTTTGAAGTGAAGAAACGAATTCTAGTGTCATTTTCATCCAGCGAGACTGAAGAGGAGCCACGTATCATGGAAACTGATGACAGCGATGCAAACGAAGATGAGCAATGCATTTATTGTAAAAATCCTTATTCTAACGATATTTCGGGTGAAAGGTGGGTGAGGTGCATAAAATGCCAAAGATGGTTTAATGAATTATGTGCTGGAATGGACGAATTCACTCAAGATTTTATTTGTGACTTTTGTTTGACTGGCAAAAAATAATTTTAATCGATTACAGAATTTTCTTACCACAGTTAATAAGAGTACAAATTTTGTTTATTTGTTGATAGTTAATTATAAAATATATTACTACTTGTACTATTTATAATTCATAATATTTTTTTTGTTAATTAAATTACTTAAATACTCAACAATATTTGACGATTAGTTTGTCACAACCTGCCCCACCCTTGTCACAACTGACCCCTCGGGTGGGGCAGGTTGTGACAATTCCCATATTTTGAAAAACCGTATTTTGTTGCGTTGTCCTTTTGGTGACATGGTCAATAATGCTAATTTTTTATAGGTGAAGAGTTGTTTGTTTCAACTAAAATGTAATGTTTTTGATATTATTAAAGATTTTTCCACAATACCTTTTTTCATAAATTTGTCACAACACGCCCCACCCTCCCCTAATGTTTAATAGTAAACGAGCAGCTTGTTGGAGATCCAATCCAATCCGATGGTTCGAGATCCAATCCAGGAGACCAGCAAGTTAGTCCAATTTTTGTGGTACATACAAGCGTTAAGCTTTTTTGAAAATAGTAAGAATAATTTATGCGACACGTAATAAAAAAAATTAATACCATTGATTTTTACTGTAGGTCGACCACAATCAAAAGACCATTCCCTAGCTTTGTCCGGTAAGAAGAAAGCGGGGTAAATTTGCCTGGCAAGCCAGTATTACATGCCTCAATATGATATTCCAAATAAATATATATATATTTATTTTGAATATCATATAATACCACAAAATAAATTTGCTACATTTGAAGAAGAAGAATATATTTTTTAGTTTAAAAAGTTTACTTACTAGAAAAACTTATTTTGTATTCATTTTTTGCATCGTAACAACACACATATTTGGAAAATACATGCATTTTAAAATAGTACATTCTGTCCTTGATTTATCCTGTTAAGTGAACTGCAATAACTTTTTACAGCAGTTTATAACTGAATAAATTAAAAGAAACGGGTCGGCTTTCAACGTAAGCGCCAAAACTGACGTTACAAAATAGAGACATCCAAGTCACCCCGCAACGCTGAAAACTTAAACAGAGGTTGTAAATCACAAGAGGTACGGGCGGCCAGCGGTCAGTGTACGGACACACGTGCCATTTGATAAAAACACAATTATCCCACGAAAGGGTACCGCGAACGCGCGTTGCCCAATAACCCAAAACGCCAGTACCGGCGGAATGAAATAAAACAACGCGTTGTAAAAATTCCACAGCGGTAATGATATACACAAACAGCGGCGATGCGCTCGCCGCTCGGCGCTCGCACACGCGGGGCATCAATATTTATGGCGGGCCGAGCTGACCGATTGTGTCGACCGGGTGCAATAAAAGTGGCGGCAGATCTCCCGAGGCGGCGCGCTGGACCCGGGGCGGGCGCGCGAGCGGACACTCCCGAGCGCTCGATCAAAATCAACATCAATATATACGGGGTTATTTGGAAAACGTTAATAACCTCGCAGGACTATATTCCCGCCTTGATTATGAGTCGAAAATGTTCGAGCTATTATGACCTAATATCAATAGTTAAGGAGATATGCGACACCAAAGTTTGCATTTTTTTTTTCAATATTTCTGACTTATTTTTTGTAAAACGTTGGACTATCATTACAGTAACTTATAACAAATATAAAAAATTCATTCCCTTTAGTACAAGACAAATAAAAAAATAAAATCCTTCGAATTCCAATTGGAATTTTTTCGGAGTTTTTATCATTTTATTTAATTTGTATTGAAACAAATGAATTTTTCGTAATTTATATGAGTTACTGTAATGATAGTCCAACGTTTTACAAAAAATAAGTCGAAAATATTGAAAAAAAATTGCAAACTTTGATGTCGCATATCTCCTTAACTATTGATATTAGGTCATAATTGCTTGAACATTTTCGAATCATAATCAAGGTAGGAATATAGTCCTGCGAGGTTATTAATGTTTTACAAATAACCCTGTATATATGGGACAAAAGTAGATTCTGGAATATCTCGCGTTTCCTGTAAATGGTCTCCCTGGGGAGAATCCAGAATCTCCATACAACAGCGCTCGCGGAAACCTCAAGCAAAACATATTGTTGGATATTCGTGACGTCACGTTGGCACAGAAATCGATTCAAAATTTATAGTTCTTTTCTTATGTGGCAACACTGGTTGGTCCCTATCGAAAAATATCCTACCCTCAACTGTTTCCAATTTCCCCTCTCGTTTCGACAAGTCTTGTGTTAAAAGCTCCAATTTTTTGTCTCGTTTTTTAATTGCACATTATATAATTTCGTCTAATTTCGTCATCGCCAAACTTCGGGAGTAACGAACGTTGGTGGCCAACCAAGTGAAACAGTTGTTTGGTGAAGTGATATCGCTACGAGGGACGCCAGGACAAAAAGGTGAGTCGAAACGTCCTTCTATCCTTGATCCAAATACAGTCCATTAATTCCAATCTCTTCCCCACATACGCGGCGATTTTGTGTCGCGTACACATATATATATATTTATTTAATATACATGGAAGACCAACAGCACAACAAAGAAGCATAGAAAACATTAATATAATATAGATGGCCAATTACAGGTCTCCACATTTAGAAATATGTTAGTAGTGATAAATATGTTATGAATTAAACTTAGGCAAGTTAAGAATTATATAACCAGAAAGAATAAAAAATTTTAACAAAAGAAAAAGACACTTAATTATTAGCAGAAAAATATAGGCGCGTTAAAAATAATACAAAAAGAATGAACAAGAAAAAAAGAGACTTAATTATTAAGTAGAAAAAAATTCAGCACTCAAAATTTTTCTTAATCTTGTGTGGCTGCACTCGAACAGATCAATATCCAATAATCTTATCAGTTTATTGAATGCATCGCATACCCTCAAGAAATATGAATTACGACGATAGTTGGATGAGGTAAAATCAATGTGAAAGATATATATATATATAAAGAAACCTGTGTTTCCCTACCCGCCAAGTTTTCTCCACAACCAGCCACAAACCAGCCACAACCGGTGGTTATGGTGGTGGATAGCCCTTGGTGTCAAATCGAAAATATGCAAGTTTGGTGGGAGTGGCTGTGCGTGGGTGGGTGACGAAAATGTGCTTTCCAGCTCATTGTTTTGCTATGGGAAAGCCGCAAAAGCTTCAGATTGTTTCAAAATAGGCGCGCCGACTGTGTCGGTGAGTCTAGAAGGTTCCGGAAAAACCTGCTCTAGAAAGTTCTGGAAGGAGAAGGTACTAGAAAATTTCCAAAAGTTCTACAAGGTTCTAAACTGAGTGGCGGAATGTGTCGGTGTGTCTAGAAGGTTCCTGTACATTCGATAAATTTCTTGAAAGTTCTGGAAGGAGAATGTTCTAGAACAGTGTTTCCCAAGCTACGGGTCGCGACACACTGGTGGGTCGCGCGCGAATATTAGGTGGGTCGCAGTCACAATACCGCGCAACACGTCTCGTCCGGGTCGTGTCGTGTTTATTATAGATAACGAAGTGCATCCAGATATCAATCTAATATATGAAATTTTCACTAATTTAACAGAGTTGAAAAATAACTTAAACGCCAACTTCGAAAAAGAGATGAAAAAGTTCAACATGATAAACTGGATTAAAATCCATTTCAAGACAAGATACCGACTGAAATGTCAACAAAAGCAAGTGAAGAGCTTATTGATTTATCATAAGATACGTCGCTGTAAAATACTTTTAATCGCAAGCAATTAGCAAAATTCTGGCTTTCAGTTGCTGTCACTTATCCCTGCTTGTCTGACGAAGCTATGAAAGTCCTCCTCCTCTTCACTACCTCATACTTATGTGAAGTGGAATTTTTTGCCATGGTTTCTATTAAGACTAAATACAGAAATAAATTGGACGTATCAAATTCATTGTTATGACAAAAAAGAGGCAACAAATTCATCCTTCCCATTAAAATATCACATATTAACATTTTTCGTAATTGAAAATTTCGATTATATTTGGAGGTTTTTCTTAATTGAACAGTCTTTCGTATGGTTACAATATGAATTGGAAAAATGTGAGGCAGGAGGTGGGTCCCGAAAGTTTAATTTTTTTTTGGTGGGTCCCGGTCCAGTCAACTTTGGGAACCACTGTTCTAGAAGGTTCATAAAAGTTCAATGACGATCCAAATAGTGTACTAAAAATCCGAAGTCACGCGGACACAGCTAGTATTGAATATACCCAGTATTGCCCTAACATGCTGCAACCTAGCATCTTCTTCTTCTTCTTCCACAGCCTTTCTCCCTCCACTGCTGGATGTAGGCCTCTTCCATTTTATTCCACTCATCTCTGTTTCTCCCCCTTCGCATCCAGGTTCTTTCTGCTTGCTGGACTATGTCATAAAACCACCTTTTGGGACGTCTTCCGACGCTTCTACTTTTCGTCCAGGGCCTCCACCGCAGGAATCTGGGTGCCCATCTAGTATTCTCCTGTCGAGCCATATGTCCCAGCCATATGTTCAATTTCGCAATACGGTCCATAACTCCTGTGTGTCGGTGGTATAATGTAGGTTTACATGTCATATAAAATATGAAATATCTACCTTATTTACGAAAACTAAAAAGTCACATTTTTTGTAATCATCGAATAGACATTTTCACACCAAAATGATTAAATTTAACTGATAGGAATGTACGGATCTTTTAGTTAAAAAATATTTATTCATTACTCCCGTGTTTTCGGCCAATGTGTAAAAGAGAGCAGAATATTGCACGTCGCAGTTAAATCGAGCAAGAAAGAGCACGACAATACCACACATTTCATGTAGTACAAAGATGGCGGTTGCTTGGATTTCGGTGAAAGAGAAAACGAAAGAGCACGGCATAGTCGCGAAACACGTGTTAGACAAAGACGGACTGCAGTCGCCGCGTCGTTGAATTTAGTTGGTAATGATACGTCGGCGTGTGCGCGCGCAAATTCGATATGCCATGATTTTATAATTATTTACTAAAATAATGCAAATATGTATGTTTTCCTTACATAATTATATAAAGGGACCTTTAAAGTCTTATCTGTATTGAAAATATATATTTTTTACCACATATTAAAAAGTATGTCGATTTTTAATTATGTAACACTGTGTTACACCATCGTTCCCGAAGGTATTTTTTAGCACAGTCTTTTAAGAGATGTTATCGGCAAGTTTTGTTCGGCGTCTTTTTCTTCATTTCTAACTTTGTCTCGATGGCTCGCGCCCGACATCCCCCCCACCCGCTGTGTACACTTTAATTTGTGTTTGCTTTTTTATGTTAGTGTTGCTGTTAGCGATCTTGCGTGCGAAGATGTATGAATGTGAGTGAGGCGAGAGTTGTATGTCAGGATAAACGAGTGTGGCGCTCTATCCTCTCTGCCAACCCCCACGGCGCGACGGTGAGTAAGTTGATTTGATTGATTTTGACATGGTGAATTAAAAGCTCATTCATGCCTGTGGAATAAAACTCTGGCAGGTTACAATTTACTCTAAATATCAAGGTCATTTTTAAAGGAATGAGTTCGCCATATTTTGTTATAGGCATTCGTTTTATTTAATTTGTTTAAAAACTATTTAATTTTGTATCTGGCCAATGAAGGAAACATCAAGAAACTACAAGTGATGCAAAACAGGGCAATGAGAATCATATTAAAAAAAAAGTAAATACACCAGAATTGAAGAAATGAGAAAAGCACTCAATTGGCTGGAAATTAAAAAATACTTATTTATAACGTTCTCACATTTATACATAAAATTTTCAATAACAAAATGCCAAAATATTTTTTGAACAAAATTATTGCAAATGGTGATGTACATAGAATAGGAATAGAATAATATTACCATATAAGAAAAAAAGTATATATATAGAATTGTCTAATGTACAGAGGTGTAAAAATATACGATGAGATGCCAGAAAACATGAAGATTATAAATAAGATGAATAAATTTAAAAAAAAATACTATAATTATCGTAAAAATAGTACAGAAGTGTAGAGCATAAGATGTATTATTAATTATAGATTGTAGATGTAAATGTAAATATAATATAAATGTAATAGATTTAAGAATATAAAGTGTTAAATACTAGTTAATATACAAACTGTAATATTAACTATCTTAACAAATAAATGAAAAAAAATATGTATATATTTTTTTATTCTAGAAAATCCTACGGGTCGAAGTATGATACACACAGTTATCGAAGTCTCAAAAGGGTTGGACGTCAGCATGTTAAAAGACAAAACGCGGTGGCCGGTGTACCAACAGCCGCAGGTCCCGGGCGATAACAGGCCGCCCCATCAAGCGCGAATTACAACTTCAACAGACCCGCGCGTCCGATCGAACCACCATCGGGCGGAGTGAGTTAAGCCATGTATTTATTCACTAGGGGACAAATTGTCCCTCAACAGCACGCGCGGCATTTCTACGTGCCGTGGCAACGTTGCCATGCGCACGGTACCCGAGCGAGCTCACTGCGACATTACGCCGCGTTAAATCTATGCAAAATTATGTAAGTTAAATCTATGTAAATTCTTGGTAAAAATCTGATAAAATAATTACATGAGTAAAAACAAGATAATGTAATATCCTCTCATAATAAAGTGAATGCGAATGCGCTGTATCCGTCAACATGACAATGTGGGGAGACGAAATTGTTCTCCAACTCATCGCGCTCTACCAAAGCCGTACAATTTTGTGGGACACTTCAAACCGTGAATATAAAAAAAAAATGATGTGAGGGCCAACAGCGTTCCTTAATATTGTCTTGCTTGGCTATGCAAGGCCCGATTATTTGTAATAAATTGTCAAAATCAGTTGTTGTCATTCGAGTCAAACTGACAAAAGATCCGTCAGACATTCGAAGATCGCATAGAACATCCATCCTTCTTTGCAGTAAATAATTTCGCACCCACCACCTTTTTCTCCTCTTACGCTTCGATAAACTCGTTAAAATAAATAGATACGCAGCTGTCATCATAACCTCATCGGGCGACATTTCCGCGACAAGTGATATGCGAGTCCCGGTGAGTACACGTCAAATGACCGCGTCGTTGTCCCCGAAACATGAGCGTAGATGTTGATGCGACATGCCGCGCGGAATGTCCCCTAGTGAATACATGGGTTTACCTCGCCTCGCCTTGACCCGCGGGCATTACCGGAGAGCCGAATCTCCCGAGCAAATTGCGAAAGCCGGTAAGAGTAATGAAGCGTCCCGGGCGCGCGGGGGCGGCCGGTTGCCCAATTGCGAGTTGTAAAAGTTGCGTCACATCTGAAAGACGCCGCTCTCTCAGGGCGCGTGCGGTGTCGCCGCTCGTTCAACAAAAATTAACAGGCGCTATTTTGCCACCACTATAACTTGGCGTGCGAGGGAGGGCGTCCCTGTCGCGTAACAGAACTTGCCAGGGTGTAAATTTATTACACAATACATAATGTACAGAATGTCCGGTGACCGGTGTCGTAGTCTTTAACAGAAATTTGGTCGGGCAGCACTAAAGAAACCAAGCAATTATGGCGGCCGTTCTATCTGTCAAACTGTCAGACGGTAATATCGGTACATTATTTGCTTTTTCAGCTTCGCAAAACTTTAACATTTCATTGGCAATTGTTCTTGCACCACACCGGACAGTTTAGGATGTTTTGGACATAATAATTCAGTGTATATTGGTATTCAAGATGTCACAGTTCACGCGCAAATACGAAATTGAACTGAATGACAGGGTGAGGGGTTACCGCCGGGTGCGGGCGGGGCGGGTTTTAGCTCCAAATTCGCCGCACGCCAAATTATTGTGGTCATGCTCTAGTGATGGTACTTGGACCGGTGACACGCTAAACGTTATTTGAGATCGTATCTGACTGCGTTGGTGATTGGCAACTGATTTTTTGCATTACATCGGCCAACCTAATAAACATTTATCGGACTCGGATGTAGAACAAATAAATGAGTGGTGAACTGTAAATCAGGTAGTTTAGTAATGTAGAACGAATAAATGAGTGGTGAAGTAAAGCAGCTGTAAAGCAGGTGGTTTAGGAATGTAGAACAAATAAATGAGTGATGAACTGTAAAGCAGGTGCTTTAGCAATGTAGAACGAATAAATGAGTGGTGAAGTAAAGCAGCTGTAAAGCAGATGGTTTAGGAATGTAGAACAAATAAATGAGTGATGAACTGTAAAGCAGGTGCTTTAGCAATGTAGAACGAATAAATGAGTGGTGAAGTAAAGCAACTGTAAAGGAGGTGGTTTAATAATGTGGAACGAATAAATGAGTGATGAACTGTAAAGATGATCGCACCAGAAACAGAGGGCGTGAAGACTTGGCGTAGTTATGTAGACCAGCTGCTGGAAGAGATGGTCCCGTCGGAAATCTCAAATATCGACGAGCTGGCTGGCGAGAAGATGAGACACGTGGATGAGGCGAAAGTTATGCGTCGAGACAGATTAATGTGGCGGTTTACCTTACGTATTTTCTGCTGCGAGAAACAATGTGAGCACGGAATACGCGTCACATCAATATACTTACTATTTTCAAACTAAGCTAAACGCTTGTGCTATGAAAATAGGACTAAGTCCTAACAACAAGACCAACAGCTACTATTACTGATTACTGTTATTTTATTTATTAAAAAAAAACAGAGGTTTATTAAGGATCATAATGATTGTTTAATTATCCAGCATTAAATTAATACACTCGGCCGTTACGCAATAAAATTACGTAGATCTAATTGTTAAAAATTAAAGTGTAGGCAGTAATTAAATTCCAATTCTCAATGCGGGAAAAGTATACGATATCGTATTGAAGAATGTAAAGATCTTACCCCGGGACCACGCCAAGTTCCCATCCGCGTCCGCTCGTGATGGTTCGCAGAGGTGAGCATCGATTAAACCCACTATGTAATTGTGAAGTTATTTAAGCGCACTATTTACAGTGCGCTTAAGGGGGGGTAAGGTTTTTAACTTTTTTTTTGCATTTTATTTTTAATTTTTTAAATGAATGTCTAACATCGCAAGAGTATTGTGTCAAAATTTCAAGTCAATCGGAGCAAAATTGACGAAATTATGAACATTTGAGCGATACTCAGACTGATTTTCTATACCTGCTCGGGTAGCTAAGAGACGCGCTCACCTAAGGACTACCGGACACATTATTGTATTGGAAGAGTTTTGCGTAGACAAGGACAAAAAGATGCTGATGATGAAAGCTCTTTGCTGTGTGAAAATGGCATCGACGATTATGTGTAAGTATAAAATAAGTGTTGAGTTTTATTTTGAATTTTACAGTGTGCAAAACTTTAAAGCGTCTTCCCCACATCTCACGTTTTCAAAGTCGGTGTCCATCATAACTTCAAAACTACTGCACCGATCCTTTTGAAATTTTGAACACTATTTCTGTTCATAATTTACTAGGTAACGCTGGAGACTTTTTTTCAAATATATTATTAATTTTTATTTTTTAATAACCAATTAGTCGATATTTTTCGCAAAAAATCGCGTTTTTCCCTTCAAAGTGTTCCAAAAAATTGAAAAATTGAAATTTCAAAAAACCCTCCCAGCGTTACCCGGGAAAACCTATTATCTAACGAATGAACTTTGATTTTTTGATTTCAGATGATCTAACACCAAGTTATGATGGACACCGCAATTCTACTTTTTTCTGAGACACGTCCGAATAATTGCTGCCATTGCCGTATTTTTTAATATTTATTCTTGAAAATTTTACACAATATTCTTCAAATGTCATACTTTAATGTATCATTGGTTTTAATAAAGAGATTTTAACTATGTCGTCACAAAAAAATCACAAAAACATGCCTTTTTTTGTACGAATTAACCTTACCCCCCCTTAAATAACTTCACTCGACGTCGACCGGACAAAAATGCGCCGTAAACGATGTGTATAAATAAACCACTTTGTTGTAACATTGAAAAAGGAGTGCCGACAGTATCCGAAAAGTAAATCCGATCAGACTAAAAACAGTCAGAGGCAGCTCTCTTAACTGTGCTCTAAATACCAATATTTTTTTACGAAAACATAATCCTATATTAAACAACAGGAAACTCCGAATTCGACGACTGGTATTCTGTGAAGTATCGGTTATGGAGCAGACAGCTTCCACTTCGAAATAATAATTCATTTCTAACAGTCTTTCGTGTCGCATCAACACATATCAATTAATCTTAAAGGATTATTTATATAGCGCCATTTTTGTATAAATTTCACCTCAAGGGCGCTTTACACACAAAAAACTAGAAAAGCATAGAATAATGAAAAGAAAAGAGAAAGAAAAACAGCCCAAAACATAAAATAGTAAAAGAAAACGACAAATATTAAAAAATTTCTGGGAAAGAAGATATTTTGGGAAAGATTTTTATATGTTTAACATACTGAATACTGAATCAACTAATGATAAGGTAGACAGCTAACGACATTTTCGGGAAATTTCAAGAAAAATGCTATTTTTTTCTCAACTCTCAAAAAAATATAAAAATCTTGTTTTCATTTATTTCTATTTACGTAAAGTTTTCGCTCATTTCATTGCGTAACAATAATTTTCATTAGTAATTTCATGGTAATTCAGAGAAAATATGTAATTAATTAAGTTTATTTTAATACTTTTATTACTGTTTCAACCGAACCCTGTGACTAATCGCTTCCCTAGTACTTAGTGTCCTTTGAACAAAAGCTCCCGTATCGGATCTTCCTGTTCGCCGCCAAGTTGGTATTTTTTAAAGAGGCGGACCATGCCACCACGCGGTGCGGTCGCGGCGCACCATGGCACGACCTCCAACCAAACCCATCCGCTGTCCACAGAGTGCAAGAAAATTAATTTTCCGATGAGTAGAAAATGAATTTTCTTGCCGGCCGCCACTGGTCATGACGTCACGACCCTTCCATCGCGTGTCATCCTTGCCAGAGGAAGAATGAAGCGGAATGGAGCAAAGCCCACAATGGTGATGATAATTGGCGAGCGATCTACACTAAACGGTCCGTTCCATTCGGGAGAACTTGCCGAGTCATCCCTGAATCGGAATCATCCGAGCCGGGAGAGGAATCGCCAAGTCAGGCCCGCGGCTGCAAAAAGTGCCAATTTAACAGAACCCTCGGGGAACCTTTAATGGGAAATTGGTTTGAGTGACGACTGATGATAATTTGCGCGAACGGTGGTACGCGTGCAAACATCAGTATCCAATCTCAAATCTGCACGTGCGTAAAAAGCTACATTTAAAACGTATATCAGAAAAGTATTTAAAGTGATGTCTAGTTTCATTTTATTTTAATCGAAAATCGCGGCCTCTGCAGTTCGGTGGGCATGACACTGACTCCTCGTAATGAGAGTTCCAGGTTCAATTTCTCACGTGAGATCCCGATGCATCTGTGTGATTTTATCAAGTCTGGGTATTTTTGTGATACGTTACGCTACAGTAATTGGGTCTTATGACCTGTAAAAATGTTGAAAAAAAAACATACAGTTAAACAATAAAACCAGTAGAATATTTTGAGTATGTCCAAATTTTTCAGAACAGAACTGGATTTTGTCACAGGGACATCAATTAATGTATATTATACATTAATTTATTATTGATGTCCCTGTGACAACAATCCAGTTCTGTTGTGAAAAATTTAGACATACTCAAAATATTCTGAATGTAAATACTGGTAAAAAAGGAGTTTAATAAATTGAAATAATATTTCTGGCGTATACTAGTGTAATGATTGAAATTCGGATGAATTCAATTAGACAAGATAAAATATGTAGCTAAAAAATTCCAAAATCAAATAAAGATGTCTCATTTAGGGACGTCTGTGGTCATTCAAGGGGAAGGAAAAAAAAGCTTTGTGGCCGGCCGCGTTTCACTCACATGTGAAACGTGGCGTAGGTATAATTGAAATATATACAACTTCCAAAAATTAATAGACATGGTATTCTATCATGGGTGGAAATGGCGAACGTTACATATGTGTAAAGTGATCACTTAAGCTAACCGTACGATAGGTCGTAAGTCCTATGCACACCCATAAAGACTTCTATAGACTTAATAAAAAAAATATACAGTTTCGTTTCTATGAGACATCTATGATATACATTAATTGAATAAAACAAGTGTTACAACTTCCATCAAATACATTCTTTCACTAAATAGTGCATAAAAATAGTGCAAGTTATAAAGTAAAAAATTAAAACTACTTAGTGTAAAATAATGTCAAAAAGTGAAAACTATTTTTAATTTATTGTTTGCGTAACTGTTTACTCCTAATAATGTTCACTCAACTAAATGTTTAAATTCAGAGAAGAAAAAGACTAAACCCGATTTTATCTGCCCTCATTTTTTGCTCTTTTTAATGTATATTTTAATTTTAAAATCAATGAATTGTAACACGCCCTGTATTGTATATACTTTAATGCTAAATATTACTACGTATCTGCAAAATGTTCTAATGAGAATATGAAAATGGCGGTGAGGAAAGCAATTATTGTAAAAAAATATTTATTTTATATTTAATAAATAATATTTACAAAACTCGATTATGATAGTTTTATGATTATATTGAATGTATAAAACCTTATGCATATACAATAAATTTAGCAAGACCCTGGTTAAGAAAGCGAATATTTCATCGATGAGCAGCGCTGACTACTTATTAAACACATTTATAAAAATTATACCCAAAAATAAAATAAAAAATTGTGTTTAAAATTATTTCATGAAAAAAATTTTAAAAAAACTCTTGTATGTATGTAAATGTACTAAAAATTAAAAATAAATTTTCGGATAAAAAAATTTTTGCCTCAGTCTCAAATTAAAAGGTGGGCGCTTGCGATTTTGATATAGATTACAGAATTCTGTTATCGATGGAGGAAAACCACCCACGATTTTGTGTGGGAAGTGTGGAAAAAAACATGTTCATTATCTCTTGCTCACATTGGTTCTTATTCGCTCAAACACTTTGCGTACACATACATCAACTGTGAACACTCGACATCTAGGTTTTCAGGATAGATCGGAGAATGAAAAAAAAGGAAAGAATACAAAGTGCAGCACAATGAATAAGGATTAGAAGAGGTGGTTTGGTCATGTTGAATGAATGATTGAGAGAATAATGAGAAAAATATAAAGCGCGAGGGCGTCCGTTGAAAGTATGGCACGTCCAGATGCTTGAAGACAGTCCTGTTAATCGATTTTAAAATTTTTGCTTTTTCTAAAAGCTTGTCTTAAAAACCTCTGGTGAAAATTTCAAGCAAAAATTCTAAATAAATAACAAAGTTACGCGCCGCGCCGCACGGAGCCGCGCTACACGCAGGTAGCTGCCAGTCAGCCTCTTTCATAACAGAAACGTAAGACCTGTTTCTATTATATTTGTGAAGAGTGCTCGATGATATTTGAGTTCTAAGCAAGGTGGAGAACTTATATTATGGACCTGGAATCGACCTTATTTCGAATTTCGAGAATCGAATTTCGAGAATCGAATTTCGCGATCTATTCATTGCTCAATTTTCAAACACGTTATACTCGAAACCATGTTTTGAAAATCGGTGACAAAATATCTCGACAACCACTGAACCGATCAACTTGAAATTTCCAGTGGTTATTTTATACATAATTATCTAGTCTTTGTCGTAGGATTTTTTTAAGTGACTTATTTTTTTTTAACAGCATAATAAACCCGAATTTTTCCCTAAAAAACGCTATTCTAAATTCAAACGCCCGCCATTTTGTCAAAAATCTATATTTTCAAAAAAATACGTCAAAGACTAAATTATAGTGTCAATTTTGATAATTTTTTTTTTATTCCGATGATTACAGATAAAATGGGAGTGGCCACCGTGGAGGACATAAGAAGTAGAATATTTTTTTATAAAAAAAAAATTAACATATTCTTAAAAGTATGCACTTTCATGTAGAAATCAATACCAATACCGTAATTTATATAGGTTTTCTTTAAAAAATCACAAAAATTGCATTTTTTCGCGCTTCGTAGGCGGGTATATCCCTTAAAGGGCTCAACAATCGACGAGGAGAGACCTTTTTTTTTTAAATAGAGATGCGAACACGGAATTCGTGTCACATCAATATTCTTACTATTTTCAAATCAAGCTGAACGCTTGTGCTATGAAAATAGGACTAACTTGCTTGTCTGGAGTGAGATTCGAACCTGCGACCTTTGGATCACGAGGCGAGAGTCCTAACCACAAGACCAACAAGCTACTCGTCAGGATAGAGGAGTGTGGCGCCCCATCCTCTGTGCCTGGCCCCGCAGAGCGACGGCGCGACGCGATGACGAGGTAAGCTCATCTCCAGTCGATGTGAATAATCGATCACGCACAAAAGGGAGTAATACCAAAAATATATTAAAGTCGCGTCCAGCGTCCAGATGCTCTCGCCGCGGAGGAACTCATATTTGCCAAGGTGTCGATGAGTGATGGAGGCTGCCTAAGTGGCTTCCCCCATCAATAATGTCATTAACTGAGACCGGTATTGGACAGGGCAACGGACTCCGCAGAAGCAGATATATCCACACTATAAATAGAATACAGAGAAGGAATAATATAAGGAGCGAAGGAATGGAATGTTCCAGCGACGTGGCTTTGCTAATGATTTTTTTTTATTCGTACCAGTGCTTCCCAAACTATTATTATATTACGATATTAGGTGGGTCTCAGTCACAACACCGCGCAACGCGTCTCGTCCTCATCGTTTATTATAGATAACGAAGTGCATGCAGTGTCTGCAATTTTCACTCATTTAACAGCACCATTTCACTCATTTTTCACCTCTTCCAAGCACCAAAAATATTCAATACTCTTAACACTACACTAAAAACTGGTAGCCATAGTGTCGCATATTTTTCTTCAAAAGTGAAACTATGTCTGCATGAAAAGGGAAGGAAGCATGTCCAAAACCTACTAAAATCCATAAATCCATATAAACTAAATTTGAAAAATACTAATCCTACAAGAACATTTACTTTCATCTTTCTAAATACTTTTAATTGTTTTATTTTATTTTATTAAATATTCTATTCAGATCATTTTTTTTCCTTTGTCTATAATAGAATTAATTAACACCATTATTAGATTGTAAACATTTAATTATTACTATTACTCAATTTTAATTGGCAATAATATTGATTCACAAATGTTATATAAATACTAAATATTCTTGAACATTATACTACTGGAAGAGCACTGTCTGCTATAATACAGTAAACTACTAGTGTAGCAGGCAGGGCATCAAATCAATTGTAGTGTTTACTTGCTGCCAAGACTCTCAGCAACAATGAAAAAAGCTTAATTTAATTTTGTAAACACTAATTGTAAACTTTGTAACATTGAATAAATTGTAAACTTTGTAACATTGTAACATTGTAACATTGTAACATTGAATAAACATTGAATAAACATTGAAACATTGAACAGCCAACTTCGAAGAAGAGATGAAACAGTTCAACGGGATAAACTAGATTTAAAATCCATTTCAAGACAACATACCAACTGAAGTGTCAACAAAAGCGAGTGAAGAGCTTATTGATTTATCAGAAGATACATCGCTGAAAAATACTTTTAATCGCGAGCAATTAGCAAAATTCTGGCTTTCAGTTGGCGACACTTATCCCGGCTTGTCTGACGAAGCCATGAAAGTCCTCCTCCCCTTCACTACCTCATGTGAAGCGAAACTTTCTGCCATGGTTTCTATTAAGACTAAATACAGAAATAAATTGGACGTATCGAATTCACTGCGATTAAAAGGGACTAAAATTGAAGTCACCGTTGTTATGACAAAAAATAGACAACAAATTCATCATTCCCATAAAAATATCACATATTAACATTTTTCGTAATTAAAAATTTCGATTATATTTGGAAGTTTTTCTTTTTTTCAATTGAACAGTCATTCGTGTGGTTACAATATGAATTGGGAAAATGTGAGGCAGGAGGTGGGTCCCGAAAAAAATTTTTTTTGGTGAGTCGCGGTCCTGTCAACTTTGGGAACCAATGATTTATACTGTATCTATGACTGCAACGATGGCTCGGTAATTCTAAATTGATCTACGTAATTTTAATCCCACTAAAGGTGAGAGGAAAAATCCTGATTAAAATATACCAGTATAGGTAGCATTGTTTCAATCAAAAACTGAACAGAGAAAATTTTTGAAAAGTATAATATTACAGTATTATATATTATATATATAATATTATTATTATATAGCAGTAAAATGCTCAGTAGGGGCTCAATCGAAAATCTCGCTATCGTGTAATTTCTTTATTAAATATATTTTTATAATCTTTAAAAAATATAAACTTTGGCAAAAGACAAAAAATAAAGGAGAAGGTAAACAGTAAAGGGCTCTAGCCCTAGACAATAGACAAGAAAACTTATTTAGAAAAAAACTAACCCATAAAAACCAATTTTTTATTATACTCCCTTTCTCATTAAATCAGGTTTCGTGTCTACTGCACGCGTCAGGGTCATTACTCATTTGTAATGATTCCAATTTGAAAAAACTATTTAAATGTCGAAAAATCCAAAATTAAACTATTAATTATTAAATATTTTTAAACGAAAATTTGTTAGATCATTTTTATCGTAGCCACGAGTCTGCCTGCAAAGTTTCAGCTCGATTGGATCACGGGAAAAGAGTTAAAAGTCGGTCCAAAGTTTTTCCGGCAGACAAGCAAGCAAGCAAGCAGACGCTACGTGTTAAAAGAAAGGGAGTGATAAAATAAAATATGAAAATGTTTCAAATATTTCATCACAATCGTACTGGGTTTATTTTAAAAGTTTTCATTAATTTTATATAATAAATAATATATAACAAACCGCAGATGCTACGAGTTAAAAGAAAGGGAATAAAAAAGAACAACAATTTCGGCTTTTGCATCATTTCACTCATTGATTGACTTTGGATTTTGTTTGTTCCAGAGGTCCAAAAAAACAAAAAAAAGTTTATGTTCCAAGGCTATTGAAAAATTATTAATACACAAATACTCGTCCATGTCGATGTCTTTTTTTTACTACAATATATTTTCTAACAGTGTAACAACGGTGACATTTCACCCCTATCATATCCTTATCCATCCCCCTAATATATTTTCGGTGCAAATCTGTTCCGGGTGTAAGTATGCAAAATTTAGATCATCTGGCGGAAAACATAGACCACATTTCCCCCCTCTACATCCCATTCATCCCAGCCTAGATCAAATGGAAACATTTTTTTATTAGAGGCTTTAAGTCAATGGAATCTTTGTTTCCTCCCACGAGCTTATTTGTAACTTAATCCTTATCCCATGCAACGCCCGGAACGTACAGCTAGTATTTATTATATTAATGTAGTAGTAGTTGACACGTAATTAAAATGAATTTACGATGATTTCCGAAATCGATTTTCGAGCGAATTTTTTTTTGTCAAGAGTAGGTAGATGAATTTCGGGGCCAGGAATGAATTAAACCATTTTTAGTTAATTCCTTTGGGAGAAAAATTCGTCCTTTTTAAAATTCCTCCTTCCCTCAGAAACGGATTAATGGCGAGTATTGACGGTCCACTGTCTATTCAAAAACTTTTGATTTGATTTAAGGCGCCATAGTACATGATTCACGTTTTTGCTGTCTGGAGAGTCAATTTAGTGTAAAGTTTTCGAATCTTACTGTCAAAATTGCAGCTAACCATGTATTCAATCAATTTTATTATGAAAGGTCCATTTACTCTTAAAGCATTTGTTTAAAAAAAGTAAAAAAAATACTTTGTTATTATCACAAAAAAAATATAATCCCGAAGCCCTATTTAATCTTTCTAGCAATAGAGTTATCTTTGGTACACTTTTTCTCGAAATATTTCCACGTAAAGAGCATATATTTTTTTAATAAATTGAATAAAAGAAGTTCAAACAGAAAGTTTGGGGGAAAATATATAATTATTTTTGGGTAGGTTGTTAAACACAACGTTTACAAAAAGATAAAAATTTACGTTCCGTCTCCTATATTGCAGCATCCAAAAAACCATTAAAACATTGATTATTTTAATTTAATTTTACATGCGTACTAAGAAAATTTCACTGTCATTAATATAAAAATATTCAAAAATTTGTACCTCATACACAAAAATTTGAATTAATTAAATCGTATAGTCTGTTAAAAGATCATTTTTCTTTCAAATCAGTCGTTGGTTGGACACCAACTACGCCAGTCGTCAGGTTACGCTCCCGCTAGTTTATACGAATATATCTTAAAATGCTGCGTAAACTTTGCCTGAGTGTTAATAAAGGGAAGATATCCGTATAATGAATGCATTCTAGAAATCCCATATCGCGGGGACAACGGTAAATGCAGAAAATAACTTTTAAATGTATTTAAAATACTTGAATTTGAATGTCGCCATTTTTATTTTTTACAACTGTCAAATTTTGTTTGTTTTTGCGGGCTGATTCTAATGTTTTTTTCCATTATTCTTATCTGTTTTCTTGAAACAATATGATATATAGACTTTGTTCTGTATATACACTGAATTTTTGTCCTTTCTTTTACCTACAAACAATATTTTTAATGAAATAAGATACTCGGTCTATTTCTTTACTCAACGGTAATTGACATTTTTTCACGAAATAGTGATGTGAAATCTTTTGAATCGGCATTTTTTTGGGTTTTTATTTTAACTGAAAAATTTTCAGTAAAACGATATAATATTGTTTTGAGTTTGTTTCTTATGAAAAAAGAAAATTAAGAGGTCCTAGTACACGATTTTCGTATTTGCTGTCGGGCGCAGATTTGCCAACGTAGGCGATTTTTCGCCATTTAGGCTACTCAGAACGAGAATCGGCGACGAAAAAATCTAAAAGGCGACTGGTCGCCTACTAGGCTACTTCAGAGACAAGTTATTTAAATCAGCCGAATCGCAAATAATTAAGAAAAAAAATACAATTACCTTTGTGTAATGCTGTCATTGAAAGAATTTTAAGCGTAATGGGGACAATAAAAATAAAAATTAAGGAATCGCCTGCAACTACCCATGATGATCGCTATTCTTAGAATTCGTACCCATATGAATGTAAGAGGTGTGTTGCAACAACTTTCAACCAAGCAATCACATGGTAAGTTTACACGCTGGTAGAAAAATGTACGTCTCCGGTGTTTTTAAAATGCTGCCTATCTACTTACTTTACTTTCTTTTAACGAACATAACGGTTTTTTATATTAGGCTTAGGCCTATTTATCAATACATTATAAATATGTTATAAATAAATTGATAAAAATTACATTTTATTTTATTCATATTGATATTTTGGCGTTTGGGCTACTTTATGTATAGGAAACGGCGATATTAGGTCAAGCGCTGTTGGCAACTCTGGTCGGGCGACTAAATTTAACATATAAACTTATTAAATCATTTTGCAAAACCCGATTATTAATTTATCCTCCGGCTATTAAGGAACCATTTATATGCTCCATTTTTGTCGTCCGTCGTTATATATTTTTATTTATTGTGGTCAATTGTCGATATTTTTTATGAATCGTTTTACCCCAGTTCATATAATCGGATCTTATGAATCGTTTTTTTTTCCTTTTATAACATCTTTATATGTTGTATTATGTTAAATACCCTGTTTTAATGAATCGTTTTGTTTTCGTTTATATGTTCCGTTAATCGTTTTTTATTATACTTTTTAAATAATCGTGAGCCATGCACTGATTGCGTGTCACACTCTAATTATATAAAGTTGTCATTCCAGCAAGTTACGGATAGACAACCAAATTATTATATTTAGATATTTGAGGTTACATTTCTGTAAGTATGAGTTTTCATTCTTTTCATAAAATTCAATACAGTAATAGACAATGATCAGTGTAGATTTATACAACTCAATACTTTGAGCATCATTAATATATAATTTGTCTTTATTTTAGTTTTTAAATATTACTTCTACCGCATACATGCATGAATGTTTTTTATAATCGTTTATTATGGTCAGTTGTTGATATTTTCTAATAATCGTTTTTCTCCAGTTTTCATAATCAGATTTTATGATTTATATCTTTTGTTATTATGTTTATTAATCATAAGGTTTTACGTTTATATGTTCCGTTTTTGATTGTTATTTAAGTAACTTATGTAGAATATTAAAAATAAATTCGCTTCAATACAAGCAAAAAAAATTTTAATCATTTTGCACTATCACCTTTCAGAAATTTGATAAATATATAATACTTTTTATAAAGTTAATCTGTGCTATTCTGAAAATAGCAGTATTGGGATGTCAGATCTTTATCCCAATCTTGACAGGTATGTATAACAATATATTGACACTAATTTCGATGTTTTAAGTTTGGCATGTTTGAAATAATTAATGAATTCAATCAATCAGAAAGCCCTAAACGTAAACAAATGTTGATGTATTCACAATTAAGAATAATGATCTTTCTAATTGATTGAATTCATTAATTTCAAACCTGTCAAACATAAAACGTCAAAAAAACGGCATCACATTGTAATACAATAACTGTCAAGCTACAGAAATAGCAATGTTGCTTAGTTCAGAATACGGATGATTATCATTTTATTTGACTTTTATTATTGCGAATTAATTTTAGATATTCGATTTAAGTTACTTTCATGAAAGTCTTACGTTTTGAAAAGATAATTCAGAATATTTTTATTTCTATATTCTCTTTATACCTAACCATATTTTCATAGGTGTACGACTGTATAGTAATTAATAACAAATCTTGCGTGACCGCGCAACATGAGTTGAGCGCTGATTGCTTGTCACATTCTAAATATCTAAAGTCGTCTTTCCAGTAAGTTACGGACAGACAACGAAAATATTATTATTATTATTATTTTGTCTTTATTCTACTTTTTAAGTATAACTTCTAACGCGCATACATAAGTACACGCATAATTTTTTTAAATGGTTTTTATTTGAATTATTTAACATTGATATTAAACAAAATGTTATAAAACAATAAAAAATATAGTGAAAATTCACACACGTCATACAATTTTTCAACGCTAAAGAAAAAATAATAACATAATGTTACATGTAATGGAGATCTTTAAAAAATGTTTTTCTTTAAAATCAGAAAAATAGCATAAAAAAGCAAATTTTGAGTAAAATCTCAGAAAGAAACAATATACATTGCATTACGGTCGGCTTTGTCACATCTCTAATATAAGGATCGAATAATTATTGTACAGAAAAATTTCGCCAAACTTGCAAAACTTACGTTCATGTAGAAAGGGTTACGTATGTAGCACTACGCAGTTAAAAGGTCAGGCGTTAAAGTTTGCACATTTCTATTTCGTTTTATAGTATTGTATATTTCTCGATATCGTTTTTTGTGCTTAAATAATACATGTTTGAGCGAAACTAGCGCCATTTTTAGCGGGAAGCGATTAAACTAATTCCAACATTGAAGGTATAAGAGCCTCTTAAGCGTAATCAAAATATTAGCGACATCTGTGAATGTAAATGCAAAGTAAAACCAGGTCGAGAATCTTCATTGAACATGTACACTACTTCGGCGGAATATAAAACTTTCAGAAATTAAAGACAGAATTTTTTAGAAACAAAAACTAATTAAGTTTTCATTTTTTTTAAATATTTATATAATACAAATTAAGAGATTAAAGGAGAAATATTAGGTCCTTACATATGAAATTGAGGTTTAGTATGGGAGGAACATAAAGCCGATTTTTTTTTATTATAATATATTTATTTAATCAAAGTATGTACCATTGCTATCTATGCACTTTTGCCATCTCATAGGTAGTTCATCAATCCCTTTACTAAAAAAACCATTCGGACGGGAATCAATAAAATCTTTGAAGGCGGTTTGGACTGCCCCATAGGAGTTGAATTTTTTCCTTTGCAAGAAGTTATCCAAATTTAGAAAAAAATGGTAATCTGTTGGGGCAAGGTCCGGAGAGTACGGTGGATGTCTTAGATATTCCAATTGAAGCTCCTCTAATTTGGTAGCCGTCTGTTGTGCAGTGTGTGGTCTAGCGTTATCATGAAGCAGCAGTGGCCTAGAGCGATTAACCAGCCTCGGTTGTTTAGCAGCTAGCTTTCCCATCATGGTTTGCTGTTGCTGACAATAGACATCTGCCGTAATCGTCTGGCCAGATTTAAGATAGCTGTAGTGAACGACACCAGCACTAGTCCACCAAATGCTCACAAGTAACTTTTTTGGGGTCAATTTTCGCTTGGGGCATGGTTCGGCTGGTTCGGCAGGGTTCAGCCATTGCGATGAGCGCTTCCGATTATCGTACAGGATCCACTTTTCATCACAGGTAATGATTCGATTTAAAATCCCTTCATTATTGTGCCGGTCGAGTAATGCAACGCAGCAGTCAACGCGCGTTTGTTGATTTGCTTCACTCAATTCGTGAGGTACCCACCTTTCAAGCTTTTTCACCTTACCAATTTGCTTCAAGTGGATTAAAACAGTTTTATCACTAACACCGCAGCCTGCAGCTAACTCGGATGTGGTTTGCGATGGATCCGCTTCCACAATAGCCTTCAATTCTTCATTATCAACTTTGGTCTCCGGCCGTCCACGGGGCTTGTTCTGCAGGTCGAAATTTCCAGAACGAAAACGTTGGAACCAAAAACGCACTGTGTTTTCTTTTGCGGCACCGTCGCCATACACATCATTAATCCTTCGAGCCGTTTCTGCAGCACTGGTGCCACGGTGGAACTCGTACTCGTAAATAACGCGATATTTCAAGTTTTTCATTTTGTAAACTGAGTGACGCAAAGAAAAAAACAATTGAGGAAAAAACAAATGAATTATAATTTTCAAAACACAAATACATGAGTAAATAGCTGTATAAATTTGGATTTGGAATTCCTAACCAAAGAGAAGATATTTGAGATCAAATTTGCCAGTACGGCAAAACGCCAATTTCATATGTAAGGACCTAATATATCAAAAGAATACAAGCAAGTATAAATATGTATAAAAATCCTAAAACAGCTTAAAGGTTTTCAATAAAAATAAATAAATAATGTGTTGCGTATCAATTTATTTTTGTTTTTCGATTGACAGCAGTCAAGCAATCGATCTGCTTCACAACGTATATTTTTCAAAAAACCATTTTCAATTGACTCGTTGTTAAAAGTTTATTTTTATCATGCCAAAAAAATTATCCGTCAATATATCGCACAAAGTCACATCAATATTATGGACATGTTCTGATGATTAAATCTCGATAGGCACATCAAACCGCTGGAAAGCTCTCGCAGTCGACACGCAACGTTGTCGGATTTTATCTCAACGTCTGCCCGAGGACGTCTCCGAAGGTTCGATCGCCGTTTGATTTGATTCGTTCGAACGAGACGAGATTGGCCTCCCTTCCCCGAGAAGGCTCCAAGGAGCCGGTTGAACGAACCGCCAAACCAACGTAACGGTGCGAATTTTTTCTCCGACAACCGCCAGATCCGAATTGAAATCCTTCCGCGGAGTCGTTGCTCCCCGCGAAGGGTCCTTCGGAGCCAATATTTTCATAAAATCATGGCTCGATCCTTCTCTATTTCCAAAAAATCAAAATAAAACAAAAACTTAATTAAAACAAGATCTAAGTTGATAATTAGAATCAGCAAAAAAAGTAATCGGCTTCGCCCACTGCCTGACACTAGTAGTTGGCGTTTACAGTTTTCGATATTTTAAACGGAAATACCAATGATCACAATTATTAAAGCAATTATAGCAAAAAAAAAAATCACGTGTATTCTAATTTAATTTAAACCAGGTGTAACCCGTCAAAAAAGACGGTACTTTAACATGTGTATTTATTTATATTTATAAAAAAAACAAGGAAAAAAAACTAAACCATAAAAACCAAGTTTTTATTATACTCCCTTTCTCATTTACTAGTTGAAACAGGTTTACCCCACGCGTTGGACTTGAGTCGGGCGACGCTACGAAAGGGAGTATAAAAAATTTCGAAAAATCCAAAATTATACTATAATTATTATTTTTTGAAACGAAAATTTGTTAGATCATTTTTATCGTCGCCACGAGTCTGCCTGCAAATTTTCTCGCTCGCTTGGATAACGGGAAAGGGGTTAAAAATCGATCCAAAGTTTTTCCGACAGACAAGCAAGCAGACGCTACGAGTTAAAAGAATGGGAGTAAAAAGAAAAAAATACTATAACGAAGTTACATAATTTTAAAAAAATAAAGAAGCTACGGACGTTACACGAAGTTACGACGGACGGACGGACAACGAAATTATTATAATTAGGACGGGCGCCGTTCAAGCCGCTGTGATACGTTACTATTACGTATCACTCCGGCAAGGATGCGACATACGTGCGCGCCTTTTATTTTCGTTTTATTTTATTTTTTACTAGCTGTAACCCGTCAAAATAACGGAAGTATTTATTTATTTATATTTAAAAAAAATACTATAAAGAAGTTACGGACGTTACACGAAGTTACGATGGACGGACGGACGGACGGACAGAAAACGAAATTATTATAATTGGGATTACAGTGACTTACGGATTAACGGGATTACAATATATATTGCTGAATTGTTTTTATTTTTATTTATATACTAGCCGGTCGTACCCGGCGTTGCACGGGCTAAGGATTTTTATTGTAAGATTTGAATCATAAGTGTCTTTTAATAAAGTTTCGTAAACATTATTTCTTGGTATATTATTTTTACACAGCGGTGACCGAGTATTCCACAGACAATCGTGATTCCTATAATAAGTCACGAAAAGTAATGTTTTGTGATCTCCCCAACGCACCATATTTGTTGCATCTATCGCGGAATGAGAAGATCGCATTGATAATCGATACTAGCCGCGGTGACATTAGTGACCTCCTAGTCTGTTGAAGCGTAAAAAGAAAAAAAAAACTCGTGGGGCAAAAAAAACATTATTTTAACATAATATTATACTAGGTAATTATTATATTATTATACTAAAATTATTATTGATTATGGTGTCTGATAATCAATAATAATTCAAATCACAATTAATAAAAAAAAATAGGTATAAGAATATTAATACTCGTTATACCAAAAAAAATCCCTTCCGGCGCGAAGTAGACAGATTATGTGTTTTTAATATTTTTTCAAGGTCCAATTTTTTATCTTTAAATAAAATAACTTTTTGTTTAACACCACTTTATTGAGTTAAAACCAACTAGTTTCGACTCAAAGTGTTAAACAAAAAGTTATTTTATTTAAAGATATTATGTCGCACCACAATGTGTTTGCTTCGTGTGAAAAAAAAAATCCAATTTTTTACTTTACAACAGACATCATTTTGAAATTAGGTGACAGATCAGACGCTTAACAATTGTTCGTAATCTGACAAGAACTACTGGAGCTATCGCGTCCACAAAATCCATTATCCAAAACTAAAAACGTACTATGAAAACATTTTAATACAACTTGTGAATATACCACCAGTTTAAGTCATGAAGGCAAAATTAATAGTTTGACAAATCAAGGATTACTACGGCGAGCGGTCGCAATGCGGGAGACTTAGTTCTAAAAATATCAACCGAGAAACTTACCCCACGTCAAAATCATCACACGGCGGCGGGGGATTCCACACGGAGCTGTGATACAGCATCCAATCTGACCACACCTGGAAAAATATAATAGATATTTTATAATCGCCTTGATTACTTCAACCTCCGCACTGTGGAAGTGGAAGAGTGGAAGACGATCTGTATATGATCAGATCAGCATCCACTCGTCGGCGTTTTGAGTACATTAGGTAGAGCATGTTAAGTGTATCGAATGAAACTCCTTATTTTTAGTGATTATTTCAACACAACTTGATTATGGACGAAATAATAGATGAGGTGACAGCTCTTGGACTCGGGTACAGGATGGGGCATCAAATCATTGATGTAGTGTATTATGCTGAAGATGCTACTATACTGGCCGAAAACGAAGATGACTCACAGAAAATGCCTTACAGGTTCCGTCTTGCATGCAGGAAGTACAGTCGAGAAAACTAAGTGTCTTACAAAATCTAGACAACCTCGAAGATGTAAATTGGTCGCAGACAATAAACCCATAGAACAGGTTATGAAATTGATGTACCTTGGGATGGAGATATCTAGCTACAGCGATCTGTATAAAGTCAAAGAGCAGACGAACAAAGCAACGGTTATCTCCGGATGCTTAACGAGACACTGTATGGGCCAATAAGCATGTGCTAGTGGAAAGCAAAGTCAGAATATATAAAACATGCATAAGACCTATCATTACATACGGTATCGAAACAAGAGCGGACACGGAGAAAACTAAACACCTCCTCAGAACTACCGAGATGAAGACTCTAAGACCCATTGCGGGCAAGACCCTCAGAGACAGAGTACCCAAATAATCCGCAGAACCTGCGACATACAAGACATTGTAAGATGGAGCAGGCAGAGAAGGCGTTTCTGGAGGGACCGTGTCGAGAGAATGGAGCAGACGAGACTTTCCAGAGCCATTATGCGCGGGATTCCACAGGGACACCGACCACCAGGGAGAGCACCAAAGAGATGAGAGAGGAGAGCAGGACGTCCTCGTCACGAGACCAGGACTCATCTGTCAATACAGATCAAGGATCTAACAAAAGAAGAAGAAGATTTTTAGTGTTGCGTCGGCACTGGTTTTAGTAATAGTATAGGGTTTGAATCTTACCGGTTGCAAGCGTATTAGTTAGCCAATTTGAAATTTAATATTTATATTTTTCGGAACGGAAAAGAACCATTGAACAAAAGATCTAAGGACTGGGGCATATAATACACGTGTTTACATAAGGAAGATCGTGATTCGGCCTTTGTCCTTGCGTCGCCACTTCCTGGAATCGTGCTAATCGAATAATTAATTAATTAACCAAACTGCACGATGATTGATGGCAGTGTTCGAGATTGGCCAAATAACGTGGAAATATCAAAAGCGGCCATCACGCACAAGCACTTGGAACGGCGTCATACAAGCCAACTGTAAACCTGCTAATTAATCCCAATGACGAGGTGTTTCCAATTAACCCTTGCGATATGATGAGAGCGTCAATTCAAAACAACTTAACGAATAAACAATTTACATGTACAGTACATCAGTACATGTTCTACATCATTACTAGAATATTATAAATAAGTTACGAAGGTTTTTATAAAACGTGTCTAGAGCATTGAACTAATTCCCAAACATTTTCACTGTTCACCTTTTTCACTGTTTACTTTATTTTCTGTTTGTTTCATAATTTTATTCACGCATTTTCTTTATAAATCTTTCCATTTAAGAAAGACAATCGAATTAGTATATGTAAGCCGTGCGTACAACGCACATTGTTTCGGTGTTTATATATGCTGAATTTTTATATGTACGTAGAAAATGTTTTCTAACATTCTTAATTTTCAGTATTAATAAAGTTATAAATTCGTAAATTTGCAACATTATTGACGCATTACTCGATGCGTCTTAGTCGCAATCATAATATAGATAATGTTTAGAAACCCCCGATAATTTTTTTTTCAAATTTAATTTTCGTAGCTTAAGGGATTTTTTCTTAAAGCTTGAGGTCTTAAGAATTATCTGGTGAAAATTTTAAACCAAAATTCAAAAAAATAAAAAAGTTATAACTGATAAAAGTGGCATTTCTTTTTTGATTACGCGCAGCACCGCGCCGCGCCGCGCTACACGCAGGTAGCTGCCAGTCGGGCTCTTTTATAATAGAAACGTAAGGCCTGTGTCTATTATGTTTGTGAAGAGTGTTCGATGATATGGAAATTATAAGCAAGGTGGTGGACTTATATTATGGACCTGGAATCGATGATTTAATGTAAGTTGAAAGATTTCGCGATTTATTCATTGCTCTATTTTCAAACGCGTTTTACTCGAAACCATGTTTTGAAAATCGGTGACGAAAATATCTCGGCAATCACTGAACCGATCAACTTGAAATTTCTAGTTTTTATTCTATACATAATTATCTAGTCTTTGTCATAGGTTTTTTTTAAGTGACTTAGTTTTTTTATCGGCATAATAAACCCCAATTTTACCCTGAAAAACGCCATTTTGAAATCAAACGCCCTCCATTTTGTCAAAAATCTATATTTTCGAAAACACCTACGTCAAAGACTAAACTATAGTGTCAATTTTGATAATCTTTTTGTTTTTTTTATTGTGATGATTACAGATGAAATGGGAGTGGTCACCACGGAGGACCTTATTTTTCAGCCGTCGACAGAACCCGAGAATTTTCCGCCAATGTTGAATATTATATTTTTAACGTATTCTTAAAAATGTTTACTTTCATGTAGAAATGATACCAATAGCATTATTCATATAGGTTTTCTTTAAAAATTCAGAAAAATTGCCTTTATTCGCGCTTCGTAGGTAGGTATTCCCCTTAAAATTTAATATGGGTACCTAGATATATCGGTTTCATTGTATCATTTTGTATGCTGTTCTTAACACTTACTTTAAAATTCTTCCCACTTGCCACAAAAGTAAATCAAATTTGGATACTTATTAATGTAGCTTGGGAAAATTTCTACATTAACACATGCAATAAATAATACGAGTTTAAAACAGTTATAAACATTTGAAACATCTCTCAAGAAGGTTAAAAGGATTCAAAGTAGCTCCGAGAAATCGTTATTTTCACAACAGAAATGATTTATAATACTATAAAAAATAATAACCAATAGTACTGTACAACAGCACGACCCTAAAGTTCTCCGCAACTTTAAACCGCGCACGTAACACCGGAGGTCTCGAGGAGAAAAGAACAAAGCGCGTTCGTCTCGCGCGAAACGGAAAGAGCAAATCTCGACCCGCCTTTTACCCCGCGACAACGATGTACCGTGTACAACGACGGTCGAGTTCAAAGATGCTGAAGCATCTCTTGATTTACTGGTCAATAAAGAAAAACGTACAACATTCGATCAAGCAAGTTCGAGACGTCATAAAAGGTATTGTGTAGTTTGCAAGTACAAACACGGCATGTGATTACTACTGCTACAAGTAATATTCGTTTTTGCCCAACTAAACTACGTTTACGGCTAATGTTATAACGTTATAATGTTCACCGCCACCTGGACTGCATACATTCCAATATCTAGGGTCAATATGTCATGGAACTAAATCTCCGCGAATGGAAATGTGCATTTTGAGTCGCACAATTGTTATTTGTGAAGACTTTTAATACATTCTTACAGACTATTCGACGTATTTTATAATTTAAAATCCAACGAGCGCGGCTTCAATAAACCGTCGGAAAAATGTACCGGTCACATATGTGATAACGCTGAATTAGGAATTACTGACCATTAAAGATTGTTGCTGAAAATGTCAAAACTATAACCAATTTTTGAAACATGCATAACACACTACGCACAATTGGTAGGCGTGATAACTAAGCTAGGTAGCATCTGGGCAACCTTTTGGATGTCACGAGCAAGTTAGGACAAACTTTGCGTGCCGCGCCAAGCAATCAGCGTGATTTTTATACAAATGCACATTACAAACCTTGTACAAATGCACATTTCGACCTTGCAGAGACAGGTTGAACATAATTTTCAATGCCATTTATTTGGACAATTTTGCCATTTGTGGACAGTTCTCAATTTTAAAATAATGTGAAAATCTCCTACTCTATATAATCACACAGTCAGTCCTACCAACCCAGGGGCAATTGCTCCACTTATCTATATAAATGTAAATTTTCGGTTGTGCAAAATCGTGAATCTCCGAAAGTTCTTCATCGATTGCTTTGAAATTTTGGAACAACGTTGCATTCGAATACGAGGGTGTTTTTGTATACCTACTTTGTGTTTATATATCTACTATTTATTTATATAAATAAAAATGTAAATGTTCGATTGTCCTAAATCTTAAATCTCCTGAAGTTCTTCAACTATTGCTCTGAAATTTTGACACAACGTTCCATTCGAATTCGTACAAATTATTTGAAAAAAAAAAAAACACTTTTAATATTGATAAATATTTAGATAGAGGTACCTACCTAACATTTTCCGAATTCAATTTTTTTGATTACATTCGGTTGGCTGTCTTTGCTTAGTTAAAGCTTTTGAACCAATGTAAAAGTGCACTTCAGAGCTTTTCGTTTTAAACGACATTATTCCGAGATTCACAAAAAACCTTTAATATCGCATTCTTATCGTATCTTATATTTACTTATTATCGTTTATTCTTCCGTGTATTCTTTAAGATCCGTCGGGTCACATAGGCGACATTTTCATCTTCCCCCTTTACCCCTTCCTGATATATTTTCAATGCAAATTATCGAATTATGCATAAATATTCTTACTCTTATTCCCCCCTGGACATCCCATCCATCCCAGTCCAGACTAAATGTAAACATGTTTTTTTAGAGGCTTTGCAAAACAATGGTACCTTTGTTTCCCCTCACAATCTTATTTTTAACTTAATCCTCAACCCGTGAAACGCCGAGTACGAACAGTTAGTAAATAAATAAAATCTTGCGTTTAATCAGTGATAAAGCAGAAAGGATAAAATACTAGGCATTCCAAATTAGACATTCATCATTCGTTTCATCCACATCAGTACATCCTCCCAATGGTAAACCTGCTTTCGTGTTCATTACCATGCGCGGAGTATTTATAGCAAAACGAAGAACATACAAAACTCTAAGAATCTCCACATAATCCAACCCTTTATGGTTTGGTATATGTAACTTAATTACGTTCTAATGTGGATAAATTTTAGTTCGGATAAATCCACCTGTTTCATTGCGGATTTAACGGCCGAATCGAATAAGGTTTCAATTAATAATATCACAACAAACCCAGCGAAAGATTTCTCTCGAGTTGTATTATATTAATTTCGCAAAAGGGGCGTACTAGGGATGATCGATATTAGAAAAACATTGATGTTGATATCGATGTTAACATCGATTCAAAAGTATCGATATGAAATAAATATCGAAGGAAAAACATCGATGTCCGAAAACATCGATGTTTTGGGGAGCAAAATAAACATCATAAAATAATCTCTTTTTTATTTATCATATATTTAAAAAAAAAATAGGTATTTGGAAAAGTACAAAAAATTAACAGTCCCAGTATTTTTAGATACACTTTGCAAAAAAAGTAGTTTTGTCAGAAGTGTTCCTTTTAATCTATTTCTCTGTTGATACAGATGTTGACCAGCTTTTGAAAAAAGTCTTAGTCTAGTCTTAGTATAGCATGCAAATACAAAGTACAAGTTTACTGGACAAAGTAATAGAATACGATAGAACAAGGATTTACGATACCTGTTATTTTCGTTTTGGATGTCTCATTCTTTTAACTTTTAAAAAATCAGTCTTCTAACACTCGCTTCCGCTACACATACACATCAAGAAGAAAGATTATAATTTAAAAAATCACGTCAATTGATTGAAGTTGACAGATTTTTTTTAATCCCTTTGGTTCAAGAAATGCAAAGGATTATGTTTTCATCCAGCTTTGTTCGGTTACATTTGGTTGAAGGTGAACTAATGTTAACAACTACATTAGCCAGTAGTACACTTAATTTACGTTAGATGGCTTAGAGTGTATCGATGTTTAAATATTATTCTCATAACATGGATGTGTCGATATTATCGAGGACTTAACATCGACGTTAAAACATCGATTTTTTCCCGCTAAACATCGATGTTTATCCATCATCGATGAATATCGATCATCCCTAGGGCGTACTCCCACAGTGCGACCATTCCGCGATCGAACGAAATAATATAAATCGAAACCTTTACCATTCAGATGCTAACACACTGTTGAGATACAGATATATATATAGATATATAATATATATATCATTGTTAAATCGAAGGCTTTCACGAGTACAATATGTGTTAGTTCTAACTACTTTGGGGGTAACCCGCGTCAAATTCCTGGTCGTCAGGACCAGTCGTCTGCCGACGTTTCGAACAGATCTCACTGTTCATCTTCAGGGCGCCTTGTCGATGAGCTGCTTCTCCAAAAAGCGTACAACCGTTTGGGTCCGGAGCTCACCGTCAAGTGAAAGTTTGAAAAATTCTGCATCAGGTGTTTGTGGAGGAGTGGGTTTCTCCAGCGACGCCGTTAATGTGTTTTGCTCGGCTTCTAGTAATCCGTATATTTACTTTATTATCGTCATTATACAGTGTTGAGAAGGTTGGATTTTCTAATTGCTTCGGTGTTTTCATCGTGATTTCTGGTTTATTATTATTAATATTATTTGTATTAGAAATTTGATTATTATTATTAAGAATGTTACTCCATGCGGTCGGAAGTCGAATGCTAACGACCCAAACGGTTGTACGCTATTTGGAGAAGCAGCTCATCGACAAGGCGCCTTGAAAATGAACAGTGAGATCTGTTCGAAGCGTCGGCAGACGACTGGTCCTGACGACCAGAATTTGACGCGGGTTACCCCCAAAGTAGTTAGAAC